>PVHX01022742.1:0-27084 GCA_004024805.1 Geosciurus inauris
TAAGTAAAGAATCATGCCATTGGCAAATAATGATAATTTAAGTTTTTCTTTTCCTATTCATACCCTTTTAGTTTCTTTTTTTCTGTCTAATTGCTCCAGCTAGAGTTTCAAGGACTATGTTGAATAGCAGTGGTGAAAGAGACATCCCTTTCTTGTTCCCATTTTTAGAGGAATGGTTCCAATTTTTGTCCATTCAGGATGATGCTGGCCTTGGGCTTAGTGTAGATAGCTTTTACAATGTTGAGGTATGTTTCTACTATCCCTAGTTTTTCTAGTGTTTTGAACATGAAGAAGTGCTGTATTTTGTCAAATGCCTTTTTAGCATCTTTAGAGATAATCATGATTCTTGTCCTTAAGTCTAATGATGTGACAAATGACATTAATTGATTTCTATATTTTGAACCAACCTTGCATACCTGGGATAAATCCCAGTTGATCATGGTGCACTATGTTTTTAATATGTTTTTGTATGTGGTTTGCCAGAATTTTATTGAGAATTTTTGCATCTATGTTCATCAGGGATATTGGTCTGAAGTTTTCTTTCTTTGATGTGTCTTTTTCTGATTTTTGGAATCAGGCTGATACTAGCCTCATAGAACAAGTGTGGAAGGGTTCTCTTCTTTTCTATTTCATGGAATAATTTGAGGAATATTGGTATTAATTCTTCTTTGAAGGTCTTGTAGAACTCGACCGAGAATCTGTCTGGTTGTGGGCTCTTTGGGTTGGTAAACTTTTGATGGCATCTTCTATTTCCTTGCTTGAAATTGAGCTGTTTAGGTTGTGTATGTCCTCCTGATTCAGTTTGGGCAGATCATATGCCTCTAGAAATTTGTCAGTGTCTTCAAGACTTTCTATTTTACTGGAGTATAAATTTTCAAAACAGTTTCTAATTATCTTCTGTATTTCAATAATGTCTGTCGTAATATTTCCTTTTTTTATCTTGAATTTTAGTAATTTGAGTTTTCCCTCTCCTTCCTTTCATTAGGGTGGCAAGAGTTTATCAATTTGATTTATTTTCTCAAAGAACCAGCTTTTTGTTTTGTCAATTTTTTGAATGGTTTCCTTTGTTTCAATTTCTTTCTTTTTTTAAAAAAATTTTATTAGTTGTTGATGGACTTTATTTATTTACATGCAGTGCTGAGAATCGAATTCAGTGCCTCACACATGCTAGGCTAGTGCTCTACCACTGAGCCACAACCCCCCCCCTTTGTTTCAATTTCATTGGCTTCTGTCTTGATTTAAATTATTTCCTGTCTTCTTCTTTGGGTGTTGATTTGTTCTTTTTCTAGTGCTTTGGGATATAATGTCAGGTTGTTTATTTGTTGACTTTTTCTTCTTTTAATGAATGAACTCAATGCAATGAATTTTCTTCTTAACATAGCCTTCATAGTGTCCCAGAGATTTTGATATGTTGTATCAGAGTTCTCATTTACCTCTAAAAATTTTTTTTATCTCCTCCTTGATGTCTTCTGTTATCCACACATCATTCAATAGTATATTATTTAGTCTCCAGGTGATGGAGTAGCTTCTATTTTTAATTTTATCATTGATTTCTAATTTCATTCCATTATGGTCTGATAGAATGCAAGGTAATATCTCTATTTTTTTGTATTTGCTAAGAGTTGGTGTGTGGCATAACATATAGTCTATTTTAGAGAAAGATCCATGTGCTGATGAGAAAAAAGTGTATTCACTTGTTGATGGATGAAATATTCTGTATATGTCTGTTAATTCTAAATAATTAATTGTATTATTGAGTTCTATGGTTTCCTTTTTTAGATTTTGTTTGGACCATCTGTCCAGTGGTGTGAGAGATATGTTAAGGTCACCCAGTATTGGGCTGGGGCTGTAGCTCACTAGTAGAGTGCTTGCTTCACACGTGTGAGGCACTGGGTTTGGTCTTCAGCACCATATAAAAATAAATAAATGAATAAAGATATTGTGTTTATCTACAACTAAAAATATTTTTTGAAGTCACTCAGTATTATTGTGTTGTGGTCTATTTGATTTTTGAAATTGAGAAGGGTTTGTTTGATATATGTGGATACTCCATTGTTCAGGGCATAGATATTTGACTGTTATGTCTTGTTGACGTATGGTATGAAATGACCTTAAGCAGTATGAAATGAACTTCTTTATCTCTTCTGACTATCTTTGCTTTGAAGTCCACTTTATCTGATATGAGGATGGAAACCCTTGCTTGTTTACATGGTCTATGTAAGTGGTATGTTTTTTTCCCATCCTCTCACCCTCATTCTGTGAATGTCTTTTTCTATGAGATGAGTCTCTTGAAGGCAGCATGTTGTTGGGTCTTTTTAAAAAATCCAATCTGCCAGCTGATGTCTTTTAATTGATGAGTTTAGGTCATTAATGTTCAGGGTTATTATTGAAACATGATATGTATTCCTGGCCATTTTGGTTTATTTTTGGTTTTTAACTTGACTTTGTTTCTCCTTGGATTGGCTTTTCCTTTAGTGTAGTTCCTACCTTTGCTGATTTTATTATCATTTTTCATTTCCTCCTCATGAAATATTTTGCTGAGAATGTTTTCTAGTGCAGGCTTTCTCATTGTAAATTCTTTTGACTTTTGTTTCTCTTGGAAGGTTTTTATTTCATCATCAATTCAGAAGCTTAATTTTGCTCGATATAAGTTTCTTGGTTGGCATCCTTTTTCTTTCAGAGCTTGGTATATGTTGTTCCAGGATCTCCTTCTTTGAGAGATGGGTTGAGAAATTTGCTGAAATCTGAATTGGTTTACCCCTGTATGTAATATGTACCTTCTGTCTTGCAGCTTTTAAAATTTTATTCTTATTTTGTATGGTAGGCATTTTCATTATAATGTGCCTTAGTGTGGATCTGTTGTAGTTTTGTACATTTGGTGTTCTGTAAGCCTCTTGTATTTGATTTTCCAATTTATTATTCATGTTTGGGAAATGTTCTGATATTATTTCATTGAAGAGATTATGCATTCCTTTGGTTTGTATCTCTGTGTCTTCCTATATCCTGATAATTCTTAGATTTGGTCTTTTGATGTTATCTCATAATTCTTGGATGTTCTGCTCATGGTTTCTTACCATCTTCATTGTGTGGTCAATTTTATTTTCAAGATTATAGATTTTGTCTTCATTGTCTGAGGTTCTGTCTTCCAAGTTGTCCAGTCTGTTAGTGATGCTTTCTATTGAATTTTTTCTTTGGTTTATTGTTTCCTTCATTTCAAGGATTTCTGCTTGGTTTTTATATAAGAGTCTCTATCTATTTCTTGAAGTAATCTTTTGCTCCCTATATTTGCTCTCTTATCTCTTTGTTGGAGTAATCCATTGTTGCTTGTATTTGCTCTCTAATCTCTTTGTTAGATTGATCAATTATTGCCTGTGATTGCTCTCTTATAGTATTCTGTGCTTCACAGATCATTAAATTATGTACATTCTGAACTCCTTTTCTGACATTTCATCTACTATGCTGTCAATGGATTCTATTATTGTAGCATTGGTTTGCTTGTTTTTTCATGTTGTTCATGTGTCTTCCTCTCTGGCAGTGCCAACCTGAGGCATTACAGTTTCTACCCTATAATCTTGTAGTGTCCCTGCAGGTTACCAATACCTCACTTCTGGTGTAACTGGGCCTAAAGGGACCTTGGAGATGGTCTTCCTGTTGTCTCCAAATGAATGTAGGCTGGGATAGCTGCCTGTTGCTTGATGGGGGGCCACAACGCAGTCGATCTCCTACTCCGTGCATGCAGCCAGGGTCAGTCTCCTCCTTGAGCTGCTTTTTTCTTCTATACCCTTTTGTCATGATGTTCTACCTCACCTTTAGTCCATAGCTATGGAGTTGGCTATCTATGGATTGACACCTCAGAAACTGTGAGTCCTAAATAAACTTTTACTCCTTTTCATTGTTCTTGTCAGATCTTTTGGTCATAGTAATAAAAAAGTTGGCTAAAACAGTATTATTCCTGGGAGCTTAGTCTTGAGTATTTCTTTGACTATCACACTAATTCTATAAATTACTTAATATCTTTTAATTAATCAGTTTTTGGTTAAAAGAACCAAAATAAAATCAGCTGTTTGCAATAAAGAACACTTCTTGAAAAGGAATCATCCTCAACTTTCCCCTCTCTTGCTCCCTCTCAACCAACAGTATTTACAGGACTCTACAGTGCTGGGAGATGGACACCAGGTCCTTGTGCATGCTAAGCACATGCTCTACTACTGAGCCCCTCACCTCCAATTTTGACCTCTCTTTGTCATAGCAGCCAGTGATCTTTCTAAAATGCAATCTGATTCTATCACTTTTTGGCTAAGGACCTGTCAGTAGCTTCTTCTTTATTTTTTTAAAATAGTTTTTAGTTATACATGGACACAGTGTCTTTATTTTATTTATTTATTTTTATGTGGTGCTGAGAATCAAACCCAGTGCCTCACACATGCAAGGCAAGCACTCTTCCACTGAGCCACAACCTCAGCCCTTGTCAGTAGCTTCTTAATGCCTTCAATATGAAGTCCAGGATCAAATTCAAACTCCTCAGCACAGATTCTCAGGATCTAGACCTGGTGGACCTTTCCAGTTCATTTTCACAGCCTGTGCCTCAAGCCTATGTTACAATTATACTTTTTTGCTGAGCTAGAACAGCAGCAATGAAATCCCTTGAGACTCTCTTAAAAATGCAGAATCTCAGTCTTACGCCAGACTTATTGAATCAAAACCAGAATTTTAATAAGATCATTAGGTGTTTCATTTGCATATTGAAGTTTGAGTAGTGCTGTGTTATAGCCTTGTACTCTCTTTCCCTCTTGGGCTTTTACACACTCTGCTCCCTGCATTGAACTATTCTCCTTTGCATGCCAACCACCCACAGAATTCTGCCAGCTGGTCCCTCATTCAGGAATGCTTTTTTAACTGATGGAGGCTGGGTTGAGGGGCATTCTCTTAATACCCATAACATGGCTTTATTGTTATTATTATTTTTTGTACTATAACTACTTTTTTCTCTTTTTTTCTTTTCTTTTAAACAGAGTTCTTTTTTCTCCTGGTTGCACTTTAATCTAGAGAACTTTTAAAAATGCTGATTTCTGGGTCCTGCCCCCTGGAGATATGATTTTACATGGTTTGGAAAAGGCCTAGACACTGGAAATTTAGAAAACTATCCCCAAGGATTATAACGTGGAGGTGAATACAGAACAGAAGCTCCTTGGGGACAGGGATTGTGTCTCATTCACTTCTGTATCCCCCAACTCTACAGTGGTGCCAGATATATATAGTATACTAACAAATAATTGTTGCCCCTAGTTTCTCAGGAATGTGCAATCAGTTTTGCCTTGTACACACCATCTTACCTTATTCACAAACTTAACTCACATGTTAGCCACTGAGAAACCTATTCATCTAATTGAAACAAAAGAGCCATTTCTTGAGAAAAAGAACTTGAGTTAACATTTGAAGCACATATGTACTCACCCTTGTCTTCTGTTCTTGAGCCAGTTTCATGCAAATAAAACAAAACAGGCTTATATAATTGGATGCTAATAGGCACATTGTATTGAAACACTGTCTCCAGCAACAGTTCTCTGAAGCAAAGCCACCAATTTTTTTGTTTATAAACCTCTTGGGTCCTGATAATTCAAAATAGTGAGGAGGTTGATGAGATCAACACAACTATAACCATAGTTTTATGGGAGGTTACAAAATACATTTGAGGGGGGATTTTCTTAACTTCATAAATGATTTCCTTACATGTAAAGTGACTTTTAAAATAAAACAATTGATAATATATTTATATAGTGCTTTACATAATGTGATGGCCCTGTGCAACTTTCATTGACTATCTTTTATTTGATACCAATTATGTATGATATTATAGAAAAGAAATACTTTAACTTCTTTCTGTCCTGGAGGAGTTTGCAATCTGTACAGTACTGAAACAAAATGCAAAAACGAGTCCTGAAACTAGACCTCATGAGAAAGATAAAGCTTACATTGATTACTGAAAGGAATGACAGACAGCACAGGGTTAACATACCACAAAATTCACATTCTAGTGCATGTTTCTTATTTTATAGTAACAGGTCTATGGAGGGAGACAAAGGGTGCCTGTTGTAGGTTTTCAAAGCACAATTCTTGTTGCAAAGATCCTAAGTTCCATCCAATAAGTTTCTTCTTAAGTGTGGCATCATAAAAATTCAATGAGCTTGTCAGGATTTGGAGAGGGTGCAGAGGGAAGAAGTACATTCTGCTTTTCACTGCAGGGGCCCTCAGAGCCACAATTTGGCCATCAGTCCCAATCCCCCGCTCTGAGAAAACTGTTCAGGCTCTAGACACTTAAAATAGAGTCCAACAATTAAAATGTTCATCTATGGAAAGCTTTTTGTTATATTCGCAGTGAGAAAGATCAAACTCCCAATTGATCAGGTACCATGCTATCTGTCATCAGTTGCCCTGAAACCATGTTGACTGGCAGGATTCCTAGGGCCTCAGACTACTGTCACTTTCACTATAAAAAAAGGCTAACCATAAGGTTAATCTCTCTTTTTTTCTAAAACTCTTTATAATTAATATCCATTTTGAGGATTTCTGGGTAGGATATTTGCTTGTGGTCTGGAAAGATCTGTGGAAAGATAGCTGGAACATTTAGAGATTGAGTGTAGGTTGTGGCCTAAATATTTCCATTCTGTATCAATTGAACTAAACAGATAATTCAGTTGCTTTAGGATAGATCAAACTATCTATTGATTAACATCTATTTATTGATGAATAAAGCTTACAAACTGCTATAATTTGATCTGACATATCCCCTGAAGGCCTTTGTATTAAAGGTTTGGTCCCTAGCCATGGCACTATTGGGAAGTGGTGGAATCTTTAAGAAGGGGAGCTACTTGGAGGAAGTTAGGTCATTGGAAGTGTGCCCTTAAAGGGAATGTTGGAACCCTCCTGGCTTCTTCTGTTTCTCTGCTTTGAGGTGAGCAGTTTCCTTTGCCGTGTATTTCCATCACAATGAGCTGCCTCCCTACAGGACTGAAAGCAATGAAGTCAACTGATCATTGACTGAAACTTCTGAAACCATGAGCCAAAATGAACCTTCTTTATTATAAGTTGATTTAGCTCAGGTATTTTATCATAGGGAGAGAAAGCTAGCATACCAACTAAACTAAATAAAAAAGTAACAGATCCACAATAATATGTGGTCCTATATAACCTATGTGCTTTAATTTATTACAAAAGCCTTGAAGCAAATTTTAAAAACTAGGGAAGATAAATTAATATTTAAAATTAAATATACTATGACAGATTCTTGAAATTTTCTAATTATAGATGAATACAATAATTATTTATTTATATGTGGTGCTGAGGATCGAACCCATTGCCTCACATGTGGTAGGCAAGCACTATACCACTGAACTATAATCTCAGCCTATGATAGATTCTTAAACATTATACTTGTCTTAGTCTCATAATTTGGACACAGCTAATCTATAAGTATTAAAAAGAGACACTTAAGTGGGCTGGGGTTGTGGCTCAGTGGTAGAGCACTTGCCTAGCATGTATGAGACACTGGGTTCAATTCTCTGCACCGCATATAAATAAATGAATAAAATAAAGGCTCATCAATATCTAAAAAAAGAGACTCTTAAAATGTCTTTATATTTAAAGTATAAAAACTTATGTTGTCTGTTGCTATAGGATTCTATGAGAGAAAATTCAAATCTATAGATACTGTTGGCCTTGAGAAATTAATATTCCTAGTTTTGACAATCAAAGGTTAAGAATCACATGGATTCCACTTTAATCTACTGGGATAACTATAATTTTAAAAAGGAAATTGACAAGTGTTTGTGAAGATGTGGAGAAACAAACTTATTTACATTGTTAGTGGGAATGTAACAGGTACACATTGAAAAGTTTGAGGGTTTCTCAGAAAACTAAAACATAGAATCAACATTTGACCCAGTAATTCTACTCTTACATACATACCTAAAATAACTGAAAACAAGGACTCCAATAGATTCTTGCATACAATTGTTCAAAGCAACTTTATTTACAGGAGTCAAAAGGTGGAAATAACACAAGTGTTCACCAACGTATGAATGAGTTTAGAAAGTGTGGTATATAATACAATGGAATACAAGTTAGACATAGAAAGGAATGAAGTTCAGATACATGTTGCAACATGGATGAACCTTTAAAACATTATACTAGGGCTGGGGTTGTAGCTCAGTTGTGGAGCACTTGTTTCACACATGTGAGGCAAAGGGTTTGATCTTCAGCACCACATAATAAACAAACAGATAAATAAAATAAAGGTGTTGTGTCCATCTGCACCTAAACAATTTAAAAAATGAAACATTATGCTAAGTGAAATAAGTCAGACACAAAAGGATAGATATTATATGATTTTACTTATAAAAATATCTAGAATAGGTAAATTCATAGAGACAGAAAGCAGATTGGAGGGTACTAGGGATTAGAGCTGGGGAAATAGCTATTATTTTATGAGTTCAGAGTTTCTCTGGAGTGATGAAAATCTTTGGAGATAGTGATGATGGTTATACATCATTGTGAATATAGCTAATACAAAGGAGATGGTGAAAATGGCAAATCTTATGTTACATATATCTTACCACAATTAAAAAAGAGTTTAAACTCACATTTGCAACATGACCTATTTCTTGTTTCCTTGGAGACCTTTTAATATTCAAAGATCTAACTATAGTACAACCTAATGTCACCTAATGTTTCTCTAATATAGGGAGTGTAGTATATAAAGGCAGAGGATACAGCTCTAGTGGCATAACTCACTGAGTTCATGTTTAAAGATCTAGAATTTAAATTTCAACTTCTGAATTTAGGTTTTGTGTCCTTTCTGTGAAAGAATCATCACTGAATGTTGACTCAAACAGAGCAAGAATGGACTTCTTGAAAACCTTTTTGAAATTCTCCCCAATAAATAGGTAGAGTGTGGGAGAAAAGATGCTATTGAAAGAACTGGTCACCACTGTAAGTATCAGACTCAAGTCTACAAGGAGGGACTGGTTCTTAGTGAGAATTAAGCCCTGGTGTACATGGTAGGGCATCCAACACACAAAGAAAGAGATAATGGCAGTCGTCATGACTTTGAAGGGCTTTGTGGATTTAAACAGGCTCCTCTCTTTCATCTTACTGGCTACTTTTTTGTAACAAAAGCTGATAATGAAGAAAGGCAGAAGGAAGCCCAGCAAGAGGCGGCTGATGAAACAGGTTGCATGAATCCGTTGCCTTAATGTTTGCATCTCTTCGCTTTCCCAGTTAGTAGACACAGCATAGTTATTTTTGCAGGTCACCTTTCCTTTATGATCATGATAAGTGTCCCTGAATACCAAATAGGGTGAGCTGAGGGCAGTGGCAGATATCCAGACTCCCAGGACAATGTTGGAAGCCCAGCGTGGGGTTCGGTGTTGCTGGGACCACACTGGGTGAAGAGTGAGAAGATAACGATCCAGACTGATGGCGGAGAGGAAGAAAACGGAGGCGAACATTCCCAGAGATAAAGTGCTATTGAAGACCTTACACAATGCTGTTCCGAAGATCCAGTAATGGTCCTGAAGATAGGAGATGGCCAAAAATGGTACAATCAATATCGAAATAAAATATGAGAGAATGAGATGAAAAAACAAGAGAGTATTTACTGTCTTTTTCATCTTGAATTTTAGCACCCATAGATAGAGGCCATTGGTGATGGTACCGATTACAAATGACATCAACAAAGAAAGGGCAATAATCATGTTTGAGGCAGAAGCTGAAAAGTGAGTGCTATTTCTTACTAAAGTAGAGTTGTTGATCAAGTCATCAGTAGAGTTGATCAGTTTCATAATTCCCTATGAAGAAAAGCAAAGCAAAAGAAAACATTAAATGTAGAGATTAAAGTAGTGATTTTTGCATAGTAATAGTGTAACTGACAATATTTTAACAGTGGCAAATGTTATTTCTATAATAATACAAACAAAATTTTTTTCTAAGGTGTATACTTTTATGTTGTATGTAGAATTAAGATGAGATTAATCAGCATGAAAAATAGAAATATTACAGACGAAATAAATGTGAAAGAGAAAAAAAAAGATTGGGGCTTTTGGAAAATTGTTAAATAATCAATTTAGGCTAAAAAGTCTTCTATTTGAACATTAACTGGAAGTCTGACCCTTCCTCATGGGAACAAACTTCTTGAATAAGGCAATTCAGAATCATTTTTACTTGACTAAGAGACTTAGTTGGGACAGGGACAAATGCTGCTGATGAAATCAACTTGAATAACAAAAATAACAGCAACTGTTGGAAATTCGGGGGTTGCCATCATAAGATCTCCCTTATGAGCTAACTATATCTAGTAAATAATGTTATCTAGTATTCTGATACTTGGCATGTAACCATAATTTTCATATGAGAGCTGTAACCACGAGAATGTGAAGTGTCTTCAGAAATCTTCAACAAAAGAGGAAAATATGTTATAGGATACAAGAGTAGTTATTTCTCACTTGGGGAGAGGAGAAGGAGAGAAGTCAAGAAACTCACATTTATCTAGTATATGTTTTATTCCATAAAAATCATTTCTTTTTCCTCATAAGCCTGTGAGGCAAATTTTTAAGCAGAGGAGAAAGTAGGGCTTAAAATGGCTAAAGTTCTTTATCACCAGCATTTTCCACCCTGCCTGTGTTGTGATGGGTGGGGAATCTTACCATTGTTTTATATTAAGTCTTTGAAAATTGGCAATGGATAATGCTCCATGAATCAGATTATCTAAAGCATCTGATTTCTTGAATAATGGTTCAAAAATATAAACCTAAGAATGTTTTGGAAATTGCTATTATAACAGAGTCATATCAACAAATTGGTTTTTGACAAATTTGTAAAGCAATGAAAATAGGTAATGATGCATTTTTTCACTAAGCAAAAACATTGTAAGAACATATAGAGAAAAGAAATAAAATAATTGTTATATAAAACCACAGCTGACTTAAGTCAATGCTGCCTTCTACGGGAGTTGTGAAATTTTCCTCTAAACGCGTTCCTCTCTTTAGTAAAATCCCTTAGCTTTCTACTTTGTAAATAAAAGACGCGAAGTCTGAAGGGTGTGGAATGAATAGCAATGGAGAGTAAAAACTCAAGGTCATGTTAAGGTTCTGAGACCTAGAGGAGAGGGCAGGAGCGTAGCGGTGGTCTTAAGAGAGGAGGCACAAGAAGAAGCCAGCAGGAGGTTAGGAGGCCTGAAGAGGAGAAGTCAATGAGATATTCTGAGAAGCAGAAAATACACAAGGTGTGTAAAAATGGGAAAGTCTAATATTCAATTTTCGCCTATTTGCTATGCTTTGATATAATGTAATGTCCCTTTTCCTCATTAATCCACAATTGTTTTGTGTTGGTGGTTGTTCTGGAGAATCAAAGGAAAAGAGTTTGTGTTCCCTATTTGGAAATGGAGTGAGATGGAGAGAAAAGACAGCAGTAGGAAGTGAGATGTGAATGAGATGATGCACATAGTAGAAACTGGATAGATATTGGGGCTTGAGTAGACAGGGAAAAACATAATCTCCTGGATAATTTCCCAGGAGTGTGTGTGTGTGTGTGTGTAGGTATGCTTTTGTTTTTTCTGTGTATCTAGTGTGTTTGTGTGCACGCAGATAGGTATATGGTTTCTGTATATGTATATTTGGTGTGGGGTCTGTGTATATGTATCTGTAATATATTTGTGTGATCTGTGCAGTTTGTGTTCATGGAATGGTATATGCTATGGTGTTTTTGTGTTTGTGCTTTGTGTGTGGGGATCTGTTCATGTACGTGATTATGGGAAAGTGAATTTTAGGAAAGTTGTTTTAAAATTGTGTGGCTGAGCTCTTGAAAGGCATCTGAAAATACTGTAGAACTTAAGTAATATCAAAGTGATTCTGAATATCATATAAAGTTTCCTAGGAACTTTGATTTATTGTACATAACCAGAAGAATTCTTCACTCTTAAATATCTCTTAAGAAGGTTTTAAAGTACTTGAATATAAATTAATGGGGCAGAGTTTAGGCTCTGGTGTTCCATAGTCTTGGGTTTGGATCTTACGCTACTATTTTTTAGCTCTGTGATGGCAGACTCTTAACTCTTTAAGCTGGAGTTTGTTTTTTTATTTTTTTAAATCATACTGAGGATTGAATCCAAGGGGCACTTTAGCATTGAGCCACATCTTCTATCCTTTTGATTTTTTTATTTTGAGTCAGGGTCTTGTTGAATTGCTTAGAGCCTAAGTGGCTGAGGCTGGCCTTGAACTTGTGATCCTTCTGCCTCAGCTTCCAAAGTTGCTGGGATTATAGGCATAAGCCACTATGCCCAGCACTCCCTATGAATTTTTATGAGGGCTAAATAAGAAAATGTTTTAAAATTATTTAGCTCCCTTCATGACACATAGTAAGTGCTCAATAATTTTTTAACCTATTATTTTGCTCAACTTGTTATATTAAAGCCAGTAAGAGCCTCATTTTGCTCTTTTAATACTACAGGATACACTTCTTTCCTCACCAGAGCACCTGTACTAAATTTTGGAGTACCCTCAGGGATTTCTGAAAAATCCTGTTGTCCATCTCTTCAGGTAGAGCTCTCAGATTTGGAGTTATCCTGAGGTTTTGATGTAATGGCCCTTATTGGCACTAACAGCTTTTAGGAAGACACCACTTCCATTTGGGGACACTGAGCTGCTTTTGTGGGAAAGGGTCATAGAACCTCAGGCAGCTGATCCTGGAGGGTCTATTCAGGTGATAGCACTAGGTGATGGTCCAGGGAATCTTACCTTAGAGCTATGTCTTCATTCCAGAGGATCTTGAGCAAGCCAAAATGACTCTACATCAGCAATCTTCTCTGTAAGGACAGAGGCAAGAATCAGTGACAGTTGGCCTTCCAGTCAGCTGCCTTTCCTCTTGCAACTTCCTAACCTTAAACTTAATATTTAAATATTCAATGAGTCTTTTTGTTCTTCCTCGTTCCTTTTTCTGTGTAACATACTGCTATAGAGGTGGAGGCAGAGAGGCGATTACTTCTTCAAAATTTGTTTCTCCATTTTAAAGAGGAATTTTAAAAACTCCATAAGCAAGGTCATTTTAAAAAGTCTAATAAATAATTTCAGGTATTAAAACATTGATTAAAATTATTTTCTTGTGTTAGGTCATCCCATCAGGAACCTGCTCTGCCCCAATTTTAGGATTTTCATTAGCATATGAATAAATGATGTTGGGTACATAGAAATGTGGTAAATATCAGGCAGGAACAAAAATAGAATCTGGAGGGGCTGGGATTGTAGCTCAGTGGTAGAGCGCTTGCCTCGCATGCATGAGGCACTGGATTCGATCCTCAGCACCACATACAAAGCAGTAAAATAAAGACATTGTGTCCATCTACAACTAAAAAAACATTTAAAAAAAAGAATCTGGAAATGAAATACCTAATCTTGTTGGATGAAAGTGATTAGAAAGAAAATACTTAAACTTTGAGTCTCACATTAAAATGGAATCCATTTATATCAGAACAGGCCAAAGATATATATTATTTAGTTTGGAAGGATGAATGTAGACAGGCAGAATGATCTGCATTTGAGAAATTGTTCAGAAGGGTGCAAAAGACAAAAACATGGAGTTGGTTACCACATCCTAGGAGATGAACTCGTTATAAGAAATTCTACAACACAGATCATGCCTGTATGAATCATTACTGACTCAATCCTACATTTCCTATTTTCTTCTCTCGAATTCAATGCTGAAAAAAAAAATTTTTTTTTGGATCTACCTCTGTGCTGACCTCAGTGTCCTGATTTCTTTTCTGCTTGCTTTCTCTTCATCTCTTCACTGCCAGCAGAGAAATACATAAAACCACCACACAGCTTCAGTGGAGAAGAGCTTGGGAATCAAAACCATTACCTAGTCTGTGTTAGACTCAGAATTTTAAAGCTTTCACTGCTGGTCTGTACCCTTATTAGAAATAGGATTAAATTTTAGTTCTCAATTCATTTGTGGCTGTAACCTTCAACCTATGAACCAATCTTTGGAAGTTAAGGATGAGTTTTCAAACATACTACTGCATTTTAAAAGGTATTTCTTACCAGGTTTTGATACCCTTTGGGTCAATACACAGATCCAAAAGTAACTTCAGGTATTATTTGGTCCAAACCTTCTAATTCTGAAGATTAGCAAACCGAGACACAGAGAGGTTAAGTGAATCACAATAGGTTTTCACCAACCTCCCTTAGGGTTATCTCTTTTGGAGATATTTAAGAACATGTCCTAGTTTCTATTATCCATTAACAAAGAAATAATGTACAATAAAAATATTGATGCACTTCTTGTGGGTACTGTATTGATTGCACAAGGCAGTAAAGGATAGAAAGCAAAACCCTAGAAATCCAAACTCTGATACTTAGAATATATATAACCTCTGAATCTCAGTTTCCTCAACAACAATAACATTAACATTAACACATTTCTTTGAAGTATTCTTGTGGAGATTAAGTGAAATGTTATAGGTAAAGACAGCATGGTATCTGGTACATGGTAAGTATTAAATGAATCATAGCTATATTAATACTGTGTAAGTTGTAGCAGAGGACACAGGCAAGCCCAGTGGGCTAGAGTGAATATCTGAGCAGTGCAATTCAAGAAGCATTTATTGAGTATTTATTGCATTCTAGACAGTGTTTGAGATTGGGGAAAGCAAAATAAATAATTCAAAGTAATCACCCTTCATGTTTACAGTTATTATAGAATATGATATCTGAACTGAATAGCTTAGGAATGTTGGGGAGAGAACATTCTAGGTCTTGGAAATAGTATGCTTAAAGACTCCTCAGCGACACCATCTGCTTCTGCATTTCTATATGTGTGTACTGTGGTTATACAAAACAACATAAACACCATCAGTTTCCATTTCTGTGAGTTCTTTCCTTGAAACCACCTGATTTAATTTGAAATATGAAAAGCGAACTGAATAAAGCCATATCAGCAAAGCCACAGAAAAAGTGTTAATTCCTCAAACATAGTCTGTGTATTTCCTAACAGTTAATTACCACTGGTTTAATAACTTATGGGAGGAAAATAAAATCGAGGATATTTCTGAGAAGAGTTATGGAAGAATTCAATTTTAGGCTATCTAAATTGATACTAAGTGATACTAGCTCCAGTGCCTGCTTTGGGGGAAAATTAAGCACTATTTACAAAATGTTTGTTGTTTATGAACTTTACTAACTATAGAATTAGGAAATATAGAATGGAGGGAAAGGAGACATGGACCCAAATTCCTTTTTTTTAAAAATTGATAAAATGACACACAAAGGAGATTTGACTATTAGCCCAGTGGTTTCCAGCCTGGCTGAAACCAGAATCATCTGGAGATCTTTAAAAACAAGTAGAGTGTTTCTGATATTTGATTTATCCATCCAGCATTTGATGAGGGTTTTTTTTTTTTTTTTTGTACTTCTTGCCACTGGGGATACAGAATAAACAAGAAGAGTTGTGTTCTCATGGAGCTTACATTGTAGAGGGAAGAGATGGACAATACACTAGCAAATAAATACATAAAGAAGAGACATCAGCTAGTACAACAGTGCTATGCACAGCACCAAAACATTAAAATAGGATAAGTGGCTAAGTGGCTACCTTAGATGGAATGATCCAGAAAGGCTGGTGGTCCAGAAAGGACATTTGATGGAATTGGAATGAATGAAGGAGCCAGCTGTGCAGTAATCAAGAGGAGGAGCAGTATGCTGGATGTGTATCTTGTTCCATGTCTTTTTGTTTTGTTTTAGTTCTAGTTCATTTATTTGAAAGATTGACATTAAACAAAAACAACATGTGACAACTGGACACCAGGCTTCCTACTGGTTCCTCCCCCCCACCCCTTTTTTTTTTGGAAGGACAATCATTGATAATTATGAAACTTCAGAGGGTTCTGTAAGGCCTAACTCTGAAAGGAGTTTACCAATCCCATGTGGGATTCTGGATGAATGTAATGAGGAAATTTGTAAGATCATAGTGTAAAATCCAAATTCAAAATGGAGTCACTTTGGCTCAGGCCTGCATGTATCAGCTAACCTGCTTTTTGTGCTTCTGTGATTAATGCTTTGCTATGCTTGCTTCTCACGGATGGGGGTGAAAACCACAGGCTGCCAGACCCCCTGGCCAGTTACCTAAAGTTCCAGGAACTGAAAGGGGACATAGGAGGTGCTGTCACGGTTGAACTGTAAATAACTATAGATTGAATACCTGCCAAATCATGTTTTCCTGAGTCATGTAGCTAGTCCACCCTATAATAACCTCTGAAACCCTCACTTCGGGGTCACTCTCTGAAGGAAAGGAGAGCTGACCCCAATCGATTGGCCTGTGTGCCTATTTCCTCAATAAACTTTGCTGCTTCTGCAGAGTTGTCTGGGCTGCACTTCTTGGGGAGAGGTGCCAGTTGGATGCAACAATAGAATATGCAATCTCCTTTTGAAGTAGTTATTTTCATTTTACTTGCTATATCACATAATGGCAATAAATTTCATTTTATATGCTTTGAATGCCCATTTTATTTCTACACTTTTGAATTTATTGCTTCCATCCTAAATAGAAAAATGATTTGTCATTGTTGTTTCTCTGGGGATTGAACTCTGGACTTTACTTGTGCTAATAAGCATGTGATCTACCACTGAGATACATCTTAACATCCCCAGCCTAAAAAAGTTAAAAAAAAAAAATCTATGGCTTCACAATCTGAGTGGATGAAAGAGCTAAACTTACTTAATTCTTAATATTTTTGGCTAAAATGCTTTTTGGCTAAAAGCTAAAATGCTTTCTCCTCCATATTGGCTGTTTCCTACTTCCTGTCTGCTCTTGCTCTCTGAATTGGGACTTCCCATTTATTGGAATCTTTGGCTCATGATTTCAATTTCATCCTTTTGTTTGTAAGCTTAGGTTCTCCTCCTTAAGGGGGGGATCCTATGGTTTCAATATGGCTTAAGTGCCCCCCCCCCCACTGCCCCAAGCATTCATGTGTTGGAAGCTCAATTCCTAGTGTGGCCATATTGAGAGATGACAGAACTTGTAGAGGTAGAACTTAGTGGGAGGCCACTGCAGGTGTTGCCCTTAGAAGGAATTGATGTAGTTCTTGTGGGAACCTGATGAGAGGGTGGTTGTAAAAGAGCAAGACTGGCCCCTGTCCATGCTCTGGCTTGTTATCTCACCCTGTGATCTCTCCCTCTTGCTTATGTTCCCACCATGATGCCATTTACTGTGATGTGATGCAGCCAGAGACCCTCACCAGAGCAGGTGTCATGTCGATTGGGCTTTCAGCCTCCAAAAACTGTGAGTGAAATACAACTCCTTTTCTTTTCTAAGTTATCTAGACTCATGTCTTTTGCTAAAGTAATGGAAAATGGACCAAAAGACAGTCCTTGTTATGATAGCATTCTTGATAACATAAGTTCAGTTTTGTTCAAGTGACTCTGTCCTGGGAATCTGCTTCTAGCAGGTGGCCTTATTAGATATAAAGTGCCACATTGAATGAACCTCAGGCCCTCTTCATGTCTAGAAATTCCCAGAACTGAAGGCAGAATGTACCTAAAGGAGAGGCAAGGGATATGGCTGGGAAGTTGACCTAGATCTTGATTACAAAATAACTGAAACTCTGGTTCAATCTCTGGGATGACAGGGATGGACTTTGGAGCACAGGTAGAAAAGACAGGCCTTGTACAAGAATGGAAGAGTTAAGGCTTTGGGTAGATTTGTACCTTGGCAAACTCAGACCCAAGAGAATGTGCTGAGAATATACAGACACAGAATGTTGGTGATGTTTAGAATTTCCTATAAAAGTAATGAAACATATACAAATGATTGAGTGGTATTATGGGTGTATTTGAGATTAGAGACCAGTTATTTGTGAATTTACCTTCTTGGGAAGGGGGAAAATACCTTATCCTGGAAATTTTAAATTCTAAGCAGTTCAGTCTGTTACCTTTTCTTCCAGCCTGAATGTAGGAGCAGTAGAGTAGATCGTCAAAATATTCGGGGCTGAGCTATTGGGAGGGGTGGAAGCTTTCGGAGGTGGGGGCTCAATTAGAGGAAAAAGGTCATTGAAAGCATGTACTTAAAGGGTATATCTAATTCTCAGCTTCTTCCTTTCTCTCTATCTCTTCCTTTTTCTCTTTCTTTGCTTCTTGGATGTCATAAGATGAACAGTTTTGTTTCACCACAAGCTCCCTGCCATGATGTTGTGCTTTAGCACAGCCCTAAAATCGACAGAGCTAGTCACTCATGAACTGAAATCTCTGAAACTGTGAGCCAAAATTAATTTTTCCTTCTTAAATGTTTATGTCATATTTTGTCACAGCTAGGGAAAGTTTTCTAATAGAGTGACTAGCCTTCCTGGTTTCCTGTGGCTAATAGGTTCCCAGAATAAGGGACTTTCAGTTTTAAAACTGGGTAAGTCCCAGGGAAACTGAAAGGACTTGGTTACCCAATAAAAAGATCATAATAGATTTAGGATTACAGGCATGCACCACTACACCTGGCTTGATTTTTCTAATTCTTTTTTTTTTAATATTTATTTTTAGTTGTAGGTGGACACAATATCTTTATTTTATTTTTATGTGGTGCTGAGGATCGAACCCAGTGCCTCCCGTGTGCTAGGCGAGCACGCTACCACTACACCATAACCCCAGCCCCATGATTTTTCTAATTCTTGAAGGCAAAAAGTGCTGTTTTGTGGATCTTGGCAAAAGATGCCAATTCTTATTTCATAAAGTTTGACAGTGTTTTTTTAAAGATGATTCACTATTTACCACTTTTAATAAATAAAACTTTTAAAATTAAAACATTTTTCTGTTAAGGAACAACTTGATCATAGTTCTACCTCTGCAATCAGAATTTCTTATACACATATTTATCCCTCTGTATCTCACTTGTATTTGACCATCTCATTATTTTACCAAATTATCCTGGATTTTAAAAATTTATTCTAGTTAAATAAGTTTTCACAATATTTTATAAGCAAGGAAATTAGAAGTTGAAAGCGGAATATTATATAAAAGCAAATGGTCAATGCTAATTAAGTGGAGACTGGAGAGAGATTTATCAAATTAAGAAAACATTTTATACAATTATTTAGGGATGTGTTTATTTCTGAAATATATCAGGTAATTTAGTATGAAAACCATTTTTTAGTATGAAAAAATTATATATTTCTGATATAATTAATTATGTAGCATACATCTATACTAAACAATTAGTATAAAATTATAAGTATTTATTATTCAGAGAATAGAGTATGCATGATATATAAAGAAACTGTGTACTAAATAAATCACCTCTCAGATTATTAGGCATAAATTTAAAAATGTTTCATATATATTACAATTAAATTAAATGTTCATCCTTACATTTCACCCATATTTAAGATGACCCTTATATGATTTTTCCATTTTAATGAATATTATTGACCACTAGAGGGAGAAACAAGAAAAGTTTTGAAATTTTTGATAAATCTGAGCAATTAGTTAAATGCCAGCAATGAAGTGCACTAACTGTAGTGAAAAAATGGATTTAAGGAAGATATTAGCACATACTGTTGGTGGTTGCATAGCTGTTGATTTTATGAGATTCTGTAGAAATAATGCAATGGAAAGATGACATGATTTCTCTAAAGGGTAAGGAACAACGTGTTCTCTGGTTTACTAGCTAAATTATAGTTTTGTTCAATCTGCACTTTTGCTCAAAGAGTAAGTGCAAAAAATAAACGTGTTTAATAAGGATGAATGATGAAAGGATTAAGTATTCCAAATGGTAATAGAGGAAAAACACTAACATAGCCAAAATAATGCTTTGCATTAAGTACATTTGACCATTAATTCTTAAAGGTACAAATATATAGATTTGTTAAAAAGCGAGTGAAAATTCTAACCAGCTGAAGGTGTGTTTATCTTAAATTGCTCAATATATGAATTTATCAAGAGATAATTACTTGAACTCTATTCCTTAGTTAAAAAATGTCTTTGAACTATTTTTTTTAATCCAAGAAAATACTGAATTCTTTGGTCATGTGGAAAACATAACATATATAAATTCAACGAATAAATGTTGAGATTTATTCAATAAAATGTACTCAGGACACTCAAAACTAAATTGGACATGAGTCTTTTTTTCTAGAAGGAGTAGATTTGGAAGTAACTAATCTAGTCACTAAAATCTATAAATCAGGCAGTGGCGCACACCTGAAATCCCAGCACTTAGGGAGGCTGAGATAGGAGAATCATGAGTTCAAAGCCAGCCTCAGCAACCACTAGGCACTAAGCAACTCAGTGAGATCCTGTCTCTAAATAAAACACAAAAATAGGGCTGGGATGTGGCTCAGTGGTCGAGTACCCTTGAGTTCAATCCCCAGTAGCAAAAAGAAAAAAAAATCTATAAATCAAGGAAGATATGGGCTATGCCATTAGAGAAAGCAGAGTCAGGGTATTGTGTGTGTTGAGAAGGAAAATTGCTTCTAATGTAATGTGTCTGTAGGGGTGGGGATGGTCAGGGGTCAGAGGTATGAATAAGCACAAATCAGAGAAGGCTTCATGAAGAATGTAGTGTTTGATTAGGGTCTAAAGATATTTAAGATTTAGAAATGTGGCATCCATTACAGAAAAAGCATTCCATGTGCAGGGAGTAGAATGAGCAAGGGGCATGGAGGCAAAATTCGATAGACAAATGCAAAGTGTATAAATTCCCCCACATGCAGTAAATAGAAGAAAGGGAGCTGGGTGCAGTGGCGCATGCCTGTAATCCCAGTATTTTATAGGGAGGCTGAGACAGGAAAATTGCAAGTTCAAAGCCAGCATCAGCAAAGGAAGGTGCTAAGCAACTCAGTGAGACCCTGTCTCTACATAAAATACAAAATAGGGCTGGGGATGTGGCTCAGTGGTCGAGAGTCCCTGAGTTCAATCCCTGGTACCAAAATAAATAAATAAATAAATAAGTAAGTAAGTAAGTAAATAAATAAATAAATAGATTGAACACAGAGCCTTACTCATGCTAGGCAAGAGCTCTACCACTGAACCATATTCCCAGTCCCAAGAGGAGCTGATTTTAAAAGGCATAAATCTAGTCCAAAATTCAATATAAATTTAGTTTAGCCTGAAGGATTAACTATTGGGTTATAGGGTTGCTCAGATATTGATCAAACATTTTTCTGGATATTCTTGAGGGATGTTTTAGATGAGATTAACATATAAATCTATAGACTAAGTAAAGCAGATTGCTCTCTATAATGTTGGTGGGCTTCATCCAACCATCTGAAGGCCTGAATAGAACCAAAGACTGACCCTTCCTCCAGTAGGAGAAAATTTGCCTGTCTGATGACCTTTGAACTAGGACATCAACTCTTCCAGGTTCTAAAGGAGCGTGCTGGCTTTTAGACTCCAACTGTGACATCAGCTCTGCAGATTTTGAATTTGTCAGTCTCTCTAATCCTGTAAGTCAGTTTGTCTGTCTATCCATCTATCTAGATATCTTCTTTTTAAAAAAATTTTTTTAGTTGTTGATGGACCATTATTTTATTTATTTATTTAAAATTTTTTTTAGTTGTAGATGGACACGATGTCTTTATTTTATTTCTTTTTATGTGGTGCTGAGGATTGAACCCAGGTTCCCATGCATGTGAGGCAAGCGCTCTACCACTGAGCCACAATCCCAGCCCCCCATTATTTTATTTTTTTAAATGTGGTGCTGAGGATCTAACCCAGTGCCTCACACAGAGGCAAGCGCCCTACCACTGTACTTCAGCCCCAGCCCTCTATTTTCTATCTGTAAAGCCAGATGACCAAAAGCAAGTAAAGTAGAACAGCTGGACAGGCTTTATTTTGGAAAGTACGCTCCTGGGCTAAGCCCCCCCACCCCCCATCACCACGCTTGAGCGGGAGGGATGGCGCCCGGTCCTCATGGCACAGAAAATTTAAAGGGCCCCGCCCAGAAAAGGAAGACTTAAGGCAGGAGGGGAAGGGCCTGAAGTAGGAGGAGGAGGTGATCTAGAATCCTGTGTCCTCTGAGATTGGTCAGGGGATCCTGCTGAGGTCAGAGTCCTTTTGGGATGAGCCAGGAAGAATAGCAGCGCCCATACTGGATGTTCCGTGTTCCTTTGTGCATGCGGCCCGTGGAAGCCATGTTGGTGTGTTTGGTGCATGCGCGCTGCTCACTGTTTCAGCCTGCCTCGGTAGAGGCAGCCATGTTTGTTCTGTATTTGCCTCGCTAACCTAGCACTATCTATTCATCCATTCTATTGATTCTATTTCTCTGAAGAACCCTGACTAATATACTGTTAGTATAACGTGATTGCTCCTTTGGGAATAGGTTTTTTGCAGAGTTAGTTTTGCTTCACCTCCCTTTGCCTTTTTGCAAGGTTGCTCCCCCGCCTTGATCCTTTTGCAAGGATTATGTCCTTTCCCTTCTGCCTAGCATTTTAAATTTGAAAGAGAATTCTCTGCTGAATGGTTAAGATGTTAACCGCTAAATAATCTTTTTTTCAGATTTACAGAACCCAGAACATCTTGTGACCTTCAGATAACACCAAGATGTGTAATGACCCTCCTTGTTCTTTTAATCCTTCGCATCAACTAACACAAAGCATGTAAATTGCTATGAGATTTAACTTGCAGAAAAGTAATATGTCTAACTGAAAAAGGACTATAGGAACTAGCTCCAGGGGGTTGGGGTTCATTGTCATGTTCCACAGAAGTAAAAGGAGACATGCTCTGGATAACCAAGACCAGACTCAATGCTTGCCCCTTCTGCCCTGCATCATCTTTCCTTCCTATAAAAGTCCTTTGCACTTCTGAGTCCCCCAAAATAGAGGTTTGAGGGCAATAGCTCCTCTATCTTTTCAAAATGCTGGCCTTTGAATAAACCTGATTCCTTCCGATCATCTCTCATCTCCCGAATATTGGTTTTTGAACAGTGAGCACCCTAGACCTGAGTCTGGTAATATTAATTTTTCTTAAAGATAAGCATCTAATAATCTACCAACAAATATATACTAGGCACTACTTTGATCTGAGTGTTGTGCTAAACAATGGGAGGAATACTAGTATAATTTTATAGAGAACATGAATGAATCTGAGTTCTACTTCAAAGAATATATGCCAATTTCATTAATTTAACACAATGTTTTACTTTATTAATTTATTATTAAAGTAAAGGAAACATACTTAAAATTGTAAATTGAAGGAAATAAGAAAAATATATTTCCAAGAGCCTAATGCAACATGGTTGGCATTTTGTTGTTATTTTCTTTCAGCAATTTTTCCTTTACAATTTTTGATGTGGACAAAATTGTACTATATATTAAATCACAAAAATCTTTTTGGTGGTGCAGGGGATTGTGTCTGAAACTTTGCATGTGCTAAGCAAGTCCTCTACCACTGGGCTACCTCCCCAGCCCTAGTCATTTATTTATCTATCTATCTATCTATCTATCTATTTATTTATTTAATTTTTTTAATAGTCTTTTTTTTTTTTTTCCTTTTGGTACCAGGGATTAAACTCAGGAGTACTCGACCACTGAGCAACATCCCCAGCCCTATTTTGTGTTTTATGTAGAGACAGGGTCTCACTGAGTTGCTTAGCGCCTCGCTGTTGCTGAGGCAGACTTTGAACTCGTGATTCTCCTATCTCAGCCTCCCAAAGTGCTGGAATTACAGATGTGCATCACTGCACCTGGCTTAGTCTATTTTGTTTAAACTGAACATTGTATCATAAGTATTTTCTCAGATTGTTTCATAGTCTTAAGATTTATAATTTTAATACCTGTGAAATTGGCAAATTTACCATGATTTTCATAATCATTTCCTTAATTTTGTATTTTCTGTTCTGTTCTACCTATCCCCCCTACCCCCACCTTTTTGTGGTGTTAGGGATCTAACTAGAGCCTTGTTCATGCTCCTATTTTTATTTATTTATTTAAATTAATTTATTTAAATGCATTTCAAGTCATAGTACATATATAGAGCTCAATGTTTCCATTTCTCTGGTTGCAAACCAGTTAGAGTCACACCATTTGTGTCTTCACACATGAACCTATGGTAGTGATGACCATCTCATTCAGCCATCTTTACTACACCCCTTCCCTTTTCCCTTTCCCCTTCTCCCCCCTACCCCATCCAGAGTTCCTCCATTTTTCCTATGTTCTACATTCCCACCCCCCTTATGTATCAGCATCCACTAATCAGAGAGAATATTTGGCATTTGTTTTTTTGGGATTGGCTTACTTCACTTAGCATAATGTTCTCCAATTCCATCCATTTACCTGTAAATGCCATAATTTTATTTTCTTTTATTACTGAATAATATTCCATTGTGTATATGTATCACAGTTTCTTTATCCATTCATCTATTGGAGGGCATCTGGGTTGCTTCTACAGTTTTGCAATTGTGAATTGTGCTGCTATAAACATTGAAGTGGCTGCTTTACTGTAGTGTGCTGTTTTTAAATCCTTAGGGTATAGGCCAAGGAGTGGAATAGCTGGATCAAATGGTGGTTCCATTCCAAGTTTTTTAAGAAATCTCCATACTGCTTTCCAGATTGGTTGCACCAGTTTGCAGTCCCACCAGCAATGTTTGAGTGTGCCTTTTTCACGACATCCTCGCCAGCACTTATTGTTGCTGGTACTTTGGATAGCTGCCATTCTGACTGCCATTCTGTCAATCTGAGATGAAATCTAAGAGCAGTTCTGATTTGTATTTCTCTAATGGCTAGAGATGTTGAACATCTCTTCATATACTTGTTTATCGGTTGTATATCTTCTTCTGAGAGGTTTCTATTCATCTCCTTAGCCCATTTATTGATTGAGTTGTTTGTTTTTTTGGTGTTAAGTTTTTTGAGTTTTTTTTTTTTATATATTTCTTTTAGTTGTAGATGGACATGATATCTTTATTTTATTTATTTTTATGTGGTGCTGAGGATCGAACCCAGTGCCTCACACATGCAAGGCAGGTGCTCTACCACTGAGCCACAATCCCAGCCCTCGAGTTCTTTATATATCCTGGAGATCAGTGCTCTATCTGAAGTGCGTGTAGCAAAAATTTGCTCCCAGAATATAGGCTCTCTGTTCATCTCATTGATAGTTGCTTTTGCTAAGAAGAAGCTTTTTTTAAAATTTTTTTTATTGCTTTGTATGTGGTGCTGAGAATCGAACCCAGGGGTTAACACATGCAAGGTAAGCGCTCTACCACTGAGCTACAATCCCAGCCCCCTGAGAAGAAGCTTTTTAGTTTAAGTCCATCCAGTTTATTGATTCTTGCTTTTATTTCTTGTGCTTTTGGAGTCTTGTTAAGGAATTTGGGGCCTAATCCAATGTGATGAAGATTTGGACCTACTTTCTCCTCAATTAGATGCAGGGTCTCTGGTCTAATTCCTAGGTCTTTGATCCACTTTAAGTTGAGTTTTGTGCATGGTGAGAGATAGGGGTTTAGTTTCATTTTGCTGCATAGATAGGGGTTTAGTTTCATTTTGCTTTTCTCAGCACCATTTGTTGAAAAGGCTGTCTTTTCCCCAATGTATGTTTTTGGCACCATTGTCTAGTATGAGATAGCTGTATTTCTGTGAATTACTCTCTGTGTCTTCTATTCTGTACCATTGGTCTACATGTCTATTTTGGTACCAGTACCATGCCATTTTTGTTACTATAGCTTTGTAGTAAAGTTTAAGATCTGGTATTGTGATACCTCCTGTTTCACTCTTCTTGCTCAGGATTGCTTTGGCTATTCTGGGTCTCTTATTTTCCCCAATGAATTTCATGATTGCCTTTTCTATTTCTATAAGAAAGGACTTTGGGATTTTAATTGGGATTGCATTGAATCTGTATAGTGCTTTGGGTAGTATGGCCATTTTAATAATGTTGATTGTGCCTATCCAAGAGCATGGGAAGTCTTTCCATCTTCTAAGATCTACTTCAATTTCTTTCTTTAGTGTCCTGTAGTTTTCATTGTAGAGGTCTTTCACCACTCTTGTTAGATTGATTCCCAAGTATTTTATTTTTTTGGAGGCCATTGCGAATGGAGTAGTTTTCCTAATTTCTCTCTCAGAGGACTCGTTGCTAATGTATAGAAATGCATTTGATTTATGTATATTGATTTTATATCCTGCAACTTTGCTGAATTCATTTATTAGTTCTAGAAGTTTTCTGTTGGAATTTTTTTGTATCCTCTAAGTATAGAATCATGTCGTCTGCGGATAATGATAGTTTGAGTTCTTCTTTTCCTATTTGTATCCCTTTAATTTCTTTCTTCTGTCTAATTGCTCTGGCTAGAGTTTCAACGACAATATTGAATAAGGGTGGTGAGAGAGGGCATCCTTGTCTTGTTCCAGTTTTTAGAGGGAATGCTTCCAATTTTTCTCCATTTAGGATGATATTGGCCTTAGGCTTAGCATAGATTGCTTTAACAATGTTGAAGTATGTTCCTACTATCGCTAATTTCTCTAGTGTTTTGAACATGAAGTGGTGCTGTATTTTGTGAAATGCTTTCTCTGCATCAATTGATAGAATCATGTGATTTTTATCTTTAACTCTATTGATGTGATGGATTTTGTTTATTTATTTCCGTATGTTGAACCAACCTTGCATCCCTGGAATGAACCCCACTTGATCATGGGCACTAGTTTTTTAATATGCTTTTGTATGTGTTTTGCAAAAATTTTATTGAGAATTTTTGCATCTATATTCATCAGGGATATTGGTCTGAAGTTTTCCTTTTTTGACGTGTCTCTGTCTGGTTTTGGAATCAAGGTGATATTAGCCTCATAGAATGAGTTTGGGAGGGTTCCTTACCTTTCTATTTTGTGGAATGGTTTGAGGAGTATTGGAGTTAGTTCTTCTTTGTAGGTCTTTTAGAATTCGGCTGAGAATCCATCTGGTCCAGGGCTTTTCTTGGTTGGAAGGCTCTTGATGGCCTCTTCTATTTCCTTGCATGTAATTGATCTGTTTAAGTCATGAATGACCTCCTGGTTCAGTTTGGGTAGGTCATATGTGTCTAGGAATTTGTCGGTGTCTTCAGGGTTTTCTATTTTACTGGAATATAAGTTTTCAAAATAGT
>PVHX01022743.1:0-20784 GCA_004024805.1 Geosciurus inauris
TTTGGTACCAGGGATTGAACTCAGGGGCACTCGACCACTGAGCCACATCCCCAGCCCTATTTTGTGTTTTATGTAGAGACAGGGTCTCACTGAGTTGCTTAGCGCCTCGCCGTTGCTGAGGCTGGCTTTGAACTCGCGATTCTCCTGTCTCAGCCTCCCTAAGTGCAGGGATTACAGACGTGCGCCACCACGCCCGGCTCGAGGGTGCTGTTTTTATCTGCAGATCCCCCATGTACCTGCTGACCCCAAAGATCAGGCATCACTCTTTTTTTCAAACTTTTATTGAAAAACTGAGGGGGCACGCTGGATTCCTTTTCAGAAAAGCCGCTTCTCATACCTGTAGGCAGAGACCACCTGTGAGTTTAGCGCAGGAGCAAAAAGTATAAGGCACGGAAGAAGCTCTCGCCCAAGGATAGGGTCACTTACGAATGGAGGCTGTGGACGCCACCTTCCACCTGAGCTGAGGATGTTCTCTTCTCAAACTTAAGTTCCCCAGAGTACATCATGGCTCTAAAGAGGGGTAGGGATCAGATGTAGGTAGTAGATGACTCTAGAACTGTCCTTTTGCCCAAGTCCCAGTTACCCAAACTCACCGGACTTGAGTCAAACTCTTGGCACCAATATCCTGGCAGGAATGCTGGATGCCAGCAATCAAGTAGGGGACAAATTTGTGGATAGACCCTTTGTCCTGCACAGCCCCTGACACTCCTTGGGCCACTTTGATTTTGTCAGCTTCACTGTAGGAAGAGGTAGAGAAATGCACAAAGTCATAGTAGGGATGAGACTGTCATTAGTTGGGGTAGGGTGATTGGTCTGACTATCCCACCTGAAATATCGGTTCTGGCTGCTGAGATGCTTGTCCATGGCATCAAGAGAGCCCATACCACGATATTTCTTTAGCCGAATCCCATCGGAGAAGAAGTACTCACCAGGGGCCTCAGTGGTAGCAGCCAGGAGGGAACCCATCATGACTGTGGACATATGTGGAGTGCTCAGGGCAGAACTGAACAACATGGTGAGAAAGGGGTCCCATTAAGCTCCAGGGGTACTGGGCCTCACCTGTGGAGGCCCCAAGGGCCAAGGCTTTGGCAATATGGCCCACATTCTGGATTCCTCCATCAGCAATTACAGGAACACCAAAGCGGCGTGCATATTCAGAAACCTTATACACAGCTGTTGCTTGGGGCCGCCCACAGGCCAACACTGTTGAGATGGAGGAACACATGGGTGGGTGGGATTAGTGGGAACAAGCAAGGGGCCACACTTAGCACCCAGGAGCTTAGCTACATGTACACCAGGATGGCAACTAGGCTGACAAGATGTCTGGGATGGCTGCTGCCCCATCTGTTGTACAAATAGCTGTGCCGGCCTCATCCCTGCATGTGCGCGTGCGTGTGTGCAAGGGTCCAGG
Source organism: Geosciurus inauris (assembly GCA_004024805.1). Taxonomy (NCBI): domain Eukaryota; kingdom Metazoa; phylum Chordata; class Mammalia; order Rodentia; family Sciuridae; genus Geosciurus; species Geosciurus inauris. The sequence continues at coordinate 1,412 of PVHX01022743.1, forward strand.
GCAGCCTCAGGCACATGCAGTCTTAGCAGCTGGGAAAGCCCTGCCTAGCTGGTATCAGGTGGAGCAGGGGTCACCGTGCAGTTAGTACCCAGAGGCACCATGTCAGGCCCAAACTTTCTGAATAGTGGGCACCTGAGGCAAGATCAGGGCAGTGGTAATGTAAGAGCAGGCCACAGAGCTGGTCCTTGAACCACTACTGCAAAAGACATGGACAAATCAGGGCCTGCTTAGGGAAGCAGGTCCTGCTGTATAAGCACCCCAGGAAGAAAAGGGAGCTGTGATCTCAAGCAGCCCCCAAACCATGGTCTGTACATCTATTTGCCCTGCCCACCCATTAGCACCACAAACTCCAGGAGCTACAGCTACAATCAACCAAGCAGCTGGGCAGTGGGCAGCTGGGCCGGCCAGTGGGCCGGGCCGGACTTACTATAGCAGCCCGTGACAGTAGAAGGGCATTTGGGACTGTGGGACTTTATGTCTGGAGGGATCTTGGGAGCCGCTAAATAAAACAAACAGACCAGAGTTTAGAGAGGGTGCAGAGCAGGAGCAAGGAGGCCAGGCTAGGCAGGGAAGTGGCAGGTAAGGGATGACAAGAACTTGTCTTCCAGCCATGTCACCCATCCAAGAGGCCTATTTGGTCCCAGAGTTGCCTCTATTAGAGGACTCCTTGTAGTTCCCATTAAGAGTGCTTAACCCCAGGGCATATGGGACCCAATGCCAAGATCTCTGGGCCATGCCAAAGAATATCCTTACCTTCCTGAGTGATGCAGATAGAGCCACTTCCCATGCCCACCCGCAGGGCATCCACACCTGCATCAATGAGGTTCTTGGCCTGAGCTGCAGTGACAACTACAGTAAAGGAGAGGGAAAGGCTCATGTGAGGGTCCAGATGGGAGCCCAGCTCTCTATCCCACTTGACATTTGTCTGCCCAGTCTTGCCTTACCATTCCCTCCAATGACTTGGAGATTGGGATATTTCTCTTTGATGTACTTGATCATATTTATCTGGAAGATGGAGTTTCCCTGGGAAGAGTCCTGAGACAAGAAGGAAGTCCTACTTAAAGACTGATGTGGCAGTAGCCCTACTGTCCCACCCTGTTTATGCAGTAGCTTACCAAAACCACTACGTCCACACCAGCCTGGGCTAGCAAGTCCAGTCTATACTTGTCATCCTCATGAGTACCAATAGCTGCCCCACACAGTAGCTGCTTCTTGGCATCTTTGGAGGCCAGTGGGTAATCTCGGTTCTTCTTCAGGTCTGTCCGGGCAATGATGGCTACCAGCTCATCATCTTCATTCACAATGGGTAACTTTCCTGAAGTCAGGGTAAGATATGAATCAAGTACATGAGCATTAGTTCTATTTGTGTCCCTTCCCACCTCCGGGACTCACCCTTCTTGCTGCGCTGTAAAATTTCATTTGCTTCCTTCAGTGTGATGCCTGCAGGAGCTACCACCAAGTCCTCTCGCTTTGTCATGATCTAAGAGGGAAGAAGTAATGAGGAAAGGCCAGATCTCTCCTCAGACCTTGCCCTAACTGCAAGGAGGAGACTCCAAAGACCATCACATTCACATAACTGACTCCAAACCATCCTTCCTTAAGAAAACTCAACGGTTCCTACACCAGCATAGTATAGTAATACTGAGAAGGACTACATTGTACAGAGAGCAGCCTCTTACACTGTAGAAAATTGCACAAGAGCAATTATGAGGACCAGAAGAGAAAGGCTGATGGTCCCTGGGCATTGCAAACAACTCAGGGGTGTCAAAGAGCAAAGCATGAATGCTAACAGGCAGTTTAAGACCCTGAATGGGGGGCGGGGGTGCAGGAACCCCATGAAGCAGTCAGAAATGTGACTAGGTATTCAGTTTTCCTAGGCAGGAGAGAAATGTCATATGGGCAAGAGGCCTCCTTTCTTCAATGTGGGCTGTCAGAGCTTAGCTGTGCTCTGCTGGTGACACTTACCTCTTCCAAAAATCGGTCATGCTCTTCCTCCTTGAGAAAATCAATGTCCCTTGAGGAGATGATGCCCACCAAGCGGCTCCCCATCCGGCCTGTATCCGTGATGGGGATACCGCAAAAGCCATGCCGGGCCTTGGCCTCAAAAACATCCCGTACACGATCCTTGGGGCTGAGGACCACAGGGTCTGTGATGAATCCCTGCTCGTATTTCTGGAGGGAATGGTAAGAAAAAGCATTGTATCTGATCACTTTTATCAGTCTCTTGGTTTAGGCATAGACCCCACTACCCTTTTGGTAGTGCTATAGGATCAAATCAAATCAATCCCTCTAACAGACATGGGTGGGGTGGAGACACTGCACTTGGTGCTCTTCTGATGGCTTAAGAAACAGGGTATCAGGCCCTTCTCCTCAGTAACTGAACCCCACAGTGGGAAGAAAGAATCCTAAATTAGCAAAACAAACCTCCTACTCCCACCCTACTGCACCTCAGTGCAATTCCCAGGAGTTCTTGGCCATGATCCTTGCCCTTCTGACCTTCACTTTCCGAACTTCATTAGCCTGGAATTCAGGTGTACAGTTGTGGTGGATGAAACCAATTCCGCCAGTAAGCTACAGGACAAACAGAGAGACACTACTGTATGTCTCTAGTGAAGATGGTGTACTTGCATTCTCCCATAACCCCATGGGGCTCACCGCCATGGCAATGGCCATCCCAGCCTCTGTAACTGTATCCATGGGTGAGGAAACCAGTGGGGTCTTCAATGTGATCTTCTTGGTCAAAGCAGATGTCAGGTCCTGAGGAGACAAAGGACCACTAGTGTAGTAAAGTACCTCTAATACCACAAGGTGGTATCAGACACCCTGCAAAATGGGATCTGTCTGACCTGCATGCTGACAATTCCATAGAATCCACCCCCAAAACCCAATCTACTGAGGTAGCCCAGAGACCTGGCAACTTTTATGTTCAAAACCCAATTCCTAGTCATACTCACCACCTGGTCTGCAGTGAAGTCGATGTACCCAGGGAGAATGAGAAAATCGCTGCAGAGGAGGGGAGTGAATTGGGAGTAGGGCTCTCAGAGTTATGGTACCATGAGACTCCAACTCCACACATCATCCCATAAGGCATAAGAGCAAAGAGTGGCACTAACTGAACCCGGGTGTCATAGGCAAGACAGGGCACAGCGTGGGGATGGTAACCGGGGACCTTTTCTGCCACCGAGCTGTCAGCAGTGCTCCTGGAACCCTCACAATTCCACGTGTTCAGAGAATGGAGTCTCAAACCTGAAAACCTAAGTACTGACGAGATGGCTCCCCCTAACCCAACCCCACTTCAAATCTGTCAAAATGAATCCCGGAGACAGGTGGTTAATTTCCGGATCCTGTCCCCCACGCCCGCACCGAAGAGGGCTCCATTGAAGCCCTCATCCGGCCTCTTAGACCAGAGTGCCTCCCCTCTACTGGCCCATGTGAAACCCCAAGGCCCGCACTTGTAGGTGAGGCCATCCCCGCAGTTGAAGAGCTGCTGTGCTGTGAGTCCGTCATCAGGCACGTAGGACGTGCCCCCGCTAATCAGGTAGTCGGCCATGGCCAGTGCGGAACTCTACCGCGTGTCTCCGAGGACCGCGCCGCAGAGGCCTTGGCCCTACGGGCGGCGCCAATATAAACCAGCCGATTCCGTCATTGCGCCGCGCGCATCGCTGACGTCACGGCGCAGTGCGCGCGGGCGGAACCGCAGCGTCCTTGCGGTAGAAGCGGGGCTGATTGGGAGGAACGGGAGCATGCGCAAAGCATACACCAGCCTACCCTCTGCGGAGTTGAGCTATTTCCTGTCCCACCCCCTCTCACAAGACCTTGGGCAGTTCCAAGAACCAGAAAAGCTTAGCTTCCACTGTCTCGCCAGGTAACTCCCCAAATAAAGACGCATTGTTCACTAGCATATTGAAAAGACGTGCTTGTCATTCTTAATAAACAACTAGAGTAAGAATACATAAGAGAAACAGAGTGGTATCTTTATATGATACACAAGTGTATGTTACAAGAATTCCATCAGGCACAGGAGCCTCAGGTTTAAGGCCTCAATGTTAGGCCCAAAAAAAAAAAAAAAAAAAAAAAAGGCATGGTAGTTTTTACTTTAACATCTAAAATGTCACTTGTCATAAAGGAGGGTGTAAATAGAAATTGTCTTTAATAAATCATAATTGAAGTTCCCCTCATTTTTCTTCCATTAAGATGCTAAGTTTATGTCTGAACATGAAGAGAAGGTGGCTCCTCTAGTGAAGTCTGCCAGTCCAGAGTGAAAGCCAGCTGGGGAGATTCCCTGGAGGGTTGATCCATCATTAATTCCATCTTTCTTGAGGAAGGGAAGGGGCCACATTTCTCCCAACAGTCCAAATCCTTTCCCAGGGTCCAGACCCCCGCCCCCCACCCCGCAAAAAAAAGTCAGCCAGCAACTTTCTAGGATACCTGGCTCTCAGCAAACCTAGAGCCCCCATGGACCAAGGAGTTTGCTGCAGGTCTATGAAGATGTAAAGAGGGCAAAGTTTTCTTTTACATTTAAAACAGAAGTAGCCTGAAAGGCTTCATAACTACACCAAGAAAAAAGAAAAAAAGAAAAAATGGAGGCCTCTTCTTTAGTGTGAAAGTCTGTCCAGTTTTTCCTGGCTGGGTTTTTTTCTTGTACTATGACTGAGGCATCTTAGTGGATGGTGCTTGCGTTGGCCACTGCAATGGCCTCCTGAATTTCTCGTATCACCAGGATCCGGGTCAGCATTTGTCCCATCTGCTCTCTGCTGATAGGCTGGACTGAATACCAGATTGGGCTGTTGGGGGCCACCACTGGCTCAGGTGTTAGGTAAAAGGTGTCGTTCCGGCCTTTTACACTCTGGGGGCTGAAGAATATGTCAGTAAAAGCTAGGTAAATACCAGTACAATTTCAACCCTCCCAGCCTGAACCTCCCAGACACAGACAATCTGAAAAAGTTGGTAAGGCAGCAGTCCTGGATGTATGGTAGCACAGCTACTGAATGCCATATAGCTATTGTATACCACCTCTAGGACTTCCAGTGGAGGCTACTGTGAATGCCAGTGACAGGATGTCTCCTTTTTGACACTCCTTTACAAAAGCCAGCCATGATCAAACACACTTGCACTTTCCTAAGGCACTCCTGGGCTTGACTACTTGAGTCCATCTATAGCCCACTTAGAGCCAACCACCCTGCTCAGAAAATCTTTCTCCAAGTGTTGGCTCACACTGTTATCTATCTTTTATTGAGGGGAGGGGGAGGGGGAGGAGGAAGGAGGGAGTGGTGATACTGGAGATTGAACCCAGAGGTGCTTTACAAATGAATTACATCCCCAGCCCTCAAAATTTTGTTTTGAGACAAAGCTTTGCTAAGTTGCTGAAGCTGGCCTCAAACTTGCAGTCTGCTTGCCTCAGCCTCCCAAGTTGTTGGGATTAAAGATGGCTCACATTGTTCTCTACCCAGTAACACTGATCATGATGCTGGGACCCTTACCTTGCTCATCCCCCATCCCATGGTGCTGTACTTCTACATACTCAGCACACACCATCCTCTAACATTTATTCATCCATTCAAGATTTATTAAAGGGCTACTATGTTCCAGGTATGCACAAGATGCAATGTTAAAGTAATGAGCAGAAATAATAAGTAAATCCTACCTCAGGGAGCTTAAATAAACAAATAAAGGTATGTGTCCACCTACAACTAAAAATATTTAAAAAAAAAAATAAAAACAAACCCACCACAGAAGCTGGGCACAGCGCCGCAAGCCTGTAATCTCAGCACTTAGGGAGGCTGAGACAGGAGAATCGCGAGTACAAAGCCAGCCTCAGCAATAGCGAGGCGCTAAGCAACTCAGTGAGACCCTGTCTCTACATAAAACACAAAATAGGGCTGGGGATGTGGCTCAGTGGTTGAGTGCCCCTGAGTTCAATCCCTGGTACCAAAAAAAAAAAAAAAAAAACCACCACAGAAAATATAGCATAATGCCCCTGAGTGAAAAGGGGCCAGTGTAGATTGAGAGCCCAGAGCAGCACCAACATAAGGCTAACAAGGGGTAGTACACTAGAGTCCTTGTCCACCATGTAAGGATTACTCTGTAATGACAAAGTACTGAAGATTTTAATCCAAGTGACATACAAAGATCCACAACCAAAAAAAATAAAATCCTCTGGCATTGCTGTGAAAATGACATGCCAAATTGTATGGGGAAGAAAAAATAAAAGCTGAAAGAAGTCTCCCCAAGGTTGACAGTGGCAATGACAAAAGGTAAAGGGCCAGAGCCAGGATGATGCAGGGCCATATTCAGTTTGTGATAAAAGTGAACTCTCTAACATATCTTCTCCATAATAGATGGCTGAGGTAGGAGGATTGCAAGTTCAAAGCCAGCCTCACCAACTCAGCGAGACCCTCTCTCTAAATATAAAAAAGGTCTGGGGATGTGGTTCAGTGGTTAAGCACCCCTGGGTACAATACTCAGTAACAACAACAAAAAAAATACTGTTGGGGTTCAGGGACCCTTTTTATATCAATGCCAAGCAAACCACTTTGGGAAAGCCACACAGTTGTTTCTATATTTGAATTTTTGGAAATAATTTTACTCTGGGGCTAGGGAATTCCTCTCTCCTTTGATAATATGTGCATACAAGTAAGCATGCAGATGGACACACACACACACACACATTAGCCAATGTATAAAGCCTCCTCACCATTTGAAGAGGTAGAAATCGTAGAGCTTGATGGGACACCTCAGTGGATTCTCTGGATTTTCTGTCTGTTCTGCATACATGTCATCTGTAACTATAAAACACCCCCCCCCCCACCACCACCACCACCATCACAGACCTGGCATAAGGACTGTCTTAGCTCAGGCCTAGATTAGGAACCACAGATATTCAGCCATCCTATCTAGGAAATATGAGGTAGGAAGAGGGAAGGGATGAGGCATGAAATGAGTACGAAGGGAAGAGATTATCTTGTCCAAAGCGTCCCTGCTTCTAGGAGAAAAGTTTTTGGCTGGGGAGAAGGGACTGAAAAATTCCTACCCAGCAAAACCCAACCTCCACATTCATCACTAGCCCCATAGATATAAGGCAAGGTGCCTCCTTCCCCTACCTTTCTGGCCAGTCTGATGTATCCCAAGGGCCTTCAGGTACCGGATACTCGTGCTTTTATCCTTGGGATTAGAGGGGTTCTTCTTTGTCTGTCGTAAGACTTTGGAGAAGGCCAGCTTCATATGCTGGTCAACTGTCTTCAACAGGAAGTACCTGGACCACAAGTGAAAGCAAGGCAGAGGGAGGGGTGCCGAAAGGATACCATGATTAACCCTCCACCCATCTGTATTTCAGAGAGCCCACATTCCCAGATCTGCATAGGCCCACACCCAAACACTATGTCCAGTGGAGGAGCCACACTGAAATAAATAGTAGAGGTCTGGCAAGGCTGCTGTACTCACTGGTCACCACAAAAAATGCAGTGAAGTGGGACTGGGGGCTTTTAGTAGTTTGAGGTTCTCAAATAAGTGACAGAGGAATTCAGAAGTCCTCCTAGAGTTTCCACCCTCTTCACCAGGATGAAGCCAGCAGAAGCCAAGTGTGGACCTTCTAGAACACTTACTTGGTATTAAAGAACATGAGGGTGGTCAACAGGGTGGAAGGGGAGTGTGCCCCAAGCTGCTTGCATTCCCATAGCATCTCCTCAGTCACATGGCTGGGCAGGACATAGCCTAGGTAGAACAGAGTAATGCTAAAACAGAAACACGGAAGGAGGTACCACAAAGGCACAGAAGAGGAGGTATGAGGCATATGGACCATAGGGACATAAGTCTTACCAACAGAAGTCTCCCTAGGGTATAGCAAAATAATTTGGAAAGCTTGTTAAAACATAGATGCCTGGGTCACAACCTAAGTTTCTGAGGTTGGACCTGACAATGTACATTTATTTCTAGCAAGTTCCAAGGTGATACTGCTGCTGTTCTGGGAATCACATATTGAGAACCAATGCCTCACATGATTACTGTTACCTGACAAATTCTTTCTCTGTAATGCAAGGCTAAGACAAAAGGATTTCCTTCAGGTTCAAGAATACATAAAAATGTAAATCAAACACGCATACGTGCTCTCTCTCTCTTCTCTAAGACAACTTATATTGTATTCTTGGGGTGTCTAAGGCCCAAAGACCTAGTATGTATACCCATCTTTGCCTTACCAAACTTCTTATTATCTATCATTTCTAGAAAGCAAGCCCATTTTCATCACGTCTCTGGAAAAAAGGAACACTGATATTTGAATGATTTCAAGTTTTCTCTGAAAGGGTAGGTATTACTCAGACAAACCTAGAGCTAGGCGGAGCTAAGGCCAATTGTTATGGTTTAGAAATGTGGTGTCCTCACAAATCTCATGTGTGAGATAATGCAAGAAAGTTTAGAATGAAGGGAAGGGAGGAGGATTTGGAAAATGGAAAGATAGTAGAATGAATTGGACATAACTTTCCTATGTTCATATATAAACACACAACCAGTGTAACTCCACATCATGTACAGTCACAAAAATGGGAAGTTATACTTCATGTATATATGATATGTCAAAATACATTCTACTGTCAAGTATAACTAAAAAGAACAAATAAAAAATTACAAAAAGAAAAAAAACACAAAAAAACAAAAGTTTAGAGGTAAAATGATTGGGTTATAAGAACCTAATCAGTGCATTAATCCCCTAATAGGAATTAACTAGGTAACTATATGTAGGTAGAGTATGGCTGAAGGAGATGGGTCACTGCAGGTGTGCCTTTGGGCTTTATGGTGAGGAGAACTCTTTTTGCCTCCTGGTGCCATGTCCCCAGTTGCTTTCTTCCACCACACACTTTTGCCACGGTGCTCTGACTCATCTCAGTCCCAGAGGAATAGAGTCAGCCATCTCTGAACTGAGAACTCTGAAACTGTAAGCCCCCAAGTAAACTTTACCTCCTCTAGTCTTGTCAGATCTGGTCACAGCTACAAAAATCTGACTAAAACACCAATAGTTTGAACAAGAACCCTGAGCAGTAAGAACTGCACTAAAGAAGTTGACCATGGATTTTACTACCAAGCCACCTTCATCTGCTCAATCCAGCAACTGCAAGTGTTTGTGCACTGAGGGCATAGTAGGGTGCAGCACACACAGCATTCTCCTGTAGAGTTTCAGGATTCTCTAGAAAGTGAAAGTTACACTTCCTGGAAGCAGAAAAAGGAACATTCTACAGAATACAATCCACTTGTCTATTCTTCCCACAGGCAGACGTTTAACCATATAGTATACATCTTTTTTTTTTTTTTTTGTACCAGGGATTGAACTCAGGGGTACACAACCACCGAGCCACATCCCCAGCCCTAATTTATGTTTTATTTAGAGACAAGGTCTCACGGAGTTGTTTAGCACCTCACTGTTGCTGAGGCTGGCTTTGAACTCATGATTCTCCTGTCTCAGCCTCCCAAAGTACTGGGATTACAGGCGTGCACTTAGTGTGCTTCTCTTCAAGGCAGTTCTGGTGCTGTTTTTGTCCACCCTTTGGCTACTTAGTGGTGCAGCAACAATGGGAAGTATTTTCTTGCTCCTGGACAAATTTGAAGCACCCAAGATGCAGGATAAGCAACACAACACAGCTTCTCTCAGTCAGGAAAAGCTATCTCCCTAGGAAAAACGCCTGCCATAGCTTGGTATGCTTTTCTCTGCCTTCACTTAGCTACATACCTTCTCTAGTGGCATTTCCCTAACATTACTTTATTCCCCACAACGGATTTTAAAATTAACTTTATACTCAGTCCTGCTGATGCAGGACAATCTGAAGTTCAAGTCCAGCCTCAGCAACTGAGGACCTTTTACAAAATAAAAAATTTAAAAAGGGGCTAGGGAAATAGCTCAGTTGGCAGAGTGCTTGCCTAACATGCACAAATTCCTGGGTTCAACCCCAGCACCACCAAAAAGCAAAAAGGGCTGGGGATGCTGCTCAGGATAAAGGGTTCAATCCCCAGTACCAGTTCAAGGGTTGAAGGGTCCCTGGGTTCAATCCCCAGTACCAGTTTAAAAAAATATATACATAAATAGATAGATAGATAGATAGATAAAATTTATTTTAATGGCGAAGAACCAGGATTCCTGGTCTAAGAGCAAAGAAACATAGAAAAAAAATTATATAAACTTTATAGATTTGATTCTCAATAGCAAGCATGAAAATGATATATTTTATCTTTAAAAAACTTTTATACTTCTGCCCACTGAAGGGCACAGACACAATGACCAATCCAGGAGCAATGAGTATCCCTAGCCTCCAAACTGTTGTACTGAAATACCAGTTCCCACTAAAAGGAACCAGTTTCATAGAGAACTGATGGATTTCACAGTGGGAAAATGAATGTTTGAAAATGAAATGTTCTGTCAAATCACAAAGTAAGGAAGTTGCTGGTTATGGCAGTGTACACCTATAATCACAATTATTCATGAGGTCAAGGCAGGAGGATCACAAATTCAAGGCTAGTGTGAGCAACCTGACTGGACCCTATCTCAAAATAATAAAGAACAAAGGGTTGGGGTTTAGCACCCCTAAGTTCAATATTCAGTAACACACACACACACACACACACACACACACACAGGAAAAAGAAATGAAGGAAGTTATCAACAACTACTAGGGTCACAAAAAGTATACTGGGACAAATCTAAAGATATTCCAATTGGAAAAAAAATAGAACAGTCTGTATATCAGTAAAGACAACAGCAATGAACTGAATTATATCAAATTATCTAATATTTAAGTGCATGAGTTCACAATGATTCTTAAAAAACTAATTAAAAAACCTTGAGTAGAGCGCGGTGGCACACGCCTGTAATCCCAGCACTTAGAGAGGCTGAGCCAGGAGAATCGCGAGAGTTCAAAGACAGCCTCAGCAATGGCGAGGTGCTACACAACTGAGTCAGACCCTGTCTCTACATAAAACACAATATAGGGCTGGGGATGTGGCTCAGTGGTCGAGAGGGAGTTCAATCTCCAGTAGCAAAAAAAAAACACCTTAATTTTACATTACTGGGAAAGCTGGTAAACTAACTCATTACTGTGAAAAGTAATACGCAAATTAAAAAAAAAAAAAACTTCTAAAGTTTTTATCCTGCCTCTTCCATACAATCTGTACTGCTAGGAATCCAGAAGGTTGAAGGGGGAAAGTCATGTTTTTTTGGTGCAGTACTGGAAACTGAACCCAGGAACACTACCACTGAGCTACATCCCCAGTCTTATTTTTTAATTTTTTTTTTTCATGATTTGGCATTTATTTATTATTTTGGCACTGGGGATTGAACCTCAACCACTGAGAGGTTCAACCTCAACCACTGGGATTGAATCACTCAACCACTGAGCTACATCCTTAGCCCTTTTTATTTATTTAATTTTTTGGGGAACAAAGTCTCACTAAGTTGCTTAGGGCCTTCCTAATTGGCTGACATGGTCTGGACCTTGAAATCTTCTTGCCTCAGGCTTCAGAGCCACTAGGATTATAGGTGTGTCACCACACCCAGCTTATTTTTAGAATTTTGAGACAGCCTCTAGCTAAATTGCCCAGGCTAGCCTTGAATTTGTAATCCTCCTGCTTTGCCTCCTGAGTAACTGGCATCTCAGGTATGAGCCACTACGTCTGGCTCTCTGGGTGTTTTTAAAAATATGATAGTGTCCCTCTGGTACATCAAAAACAATTTTCAACACATTAAAAAAATTTATAGATAGGGATATGAGTATAGTTCGGTGGTAGAGCTCTTTCCTAGCATGCATGAAACCCTGGATGCAATTGCTCGGAACCAACCCTTACCCACCCTCAAAACAAAACTGAAAAAAAAATTGATGGATAAAATGCCTGCAATTTCCTTCCAAATAGCACAGAAAGAAAAGCTCAGGAAATAATGTCAAGAGTTATTAAATGGGCCAGGCACAGTGGAACACACCTGTAATCCCAGTGGCTCAGGAGGCTGAGGAAGGAGGATCACGAGTTCAAAGCCAGCCTCAGCAACTTAGTGAAGCCCTAAGCAACTGATTAAGACCCTATCTCTAAATAAAATATAAAAAAAGGGCTGGGAATGTGGCTCAGTAGTTAAGCATCCCTGGGTTTACTCCCCAGTCCAAAAAAAAAAAAAAAAAGAGAAAGAGTTAATAAATGGAACAGCATCAAATTAAAAAACTTCTGCAAAGGTAAGTAAACAATTAGGAATGTGAAGAGAGAACCTACAGAACGTGAGAAAATCTTTGCTAGGTACTCTTCTGACAGAGTATAAATATCTAAAATATACAGAGAACTCAAAAAACTTGCCACCAAAAAAAAAAATCAATTGACCCAATTAATAAATGGGCAAATTAATTAAACAGACATGTCTCAAAAAAATACAAATGGCTAACAAATACATGAAAATGTTCAACATCTTCAGCAATTAGGGAAATGCAGATCGAAACTACACTATGGAGGCTGGGGTTGTAGATCAGTGGTGGAGTGCTTGTCCGGCATATTACATATTACAGGCACTGGGTTTGATTCTCAGCACCACATAAATTAAACAAAATAAAGGTATTGTATCCATCTACAACTAAAATAAAAAAATAAATAAATACATAAAATTACGCTATGGGGCTGGTGTAAGGTAAAAAGCAGCCCTTTTGTTATTTAATTTTCTCATTCCTTCTCCAAAAGCCTAAGGCAGCTCCTGCCCCAAGTAGTTCCTCTCCTGAATATTCCACTGGGGAGAACAAAGCCTGGCCTCTCAGGTTACCTTTCTGGCCACATCAAAGAAGATCACCCTCCCCCCTCACCTATCTATCCCATCAGTTTTGAACCGACCAATCCAAAGCTCGCCACGTGGTTTGTAGCGGGCTCTATAAATTCCCTGCTTCATGTCCCTTCTGCCCCCCCACTTTTTTTCCTCCTTCCTTCGCCCGGGTGCCCATCCCCTGAATAAAGGATCTCCTGGCTGCATGAGATGTCTGTGTCTGTCTGGCCGCCATCCTAACAGCTGGGACTACAGCTCAGTGACAAAAGTGCTTGCCTAGCACATGTGAGGCACTGGGTTTGAACATTAGCAGCAAAAAAAATAAATAAACACATAAAAATAATTTTTCAAAAAATGCACTGTGAGGGGCTGAGGTTGTAGCTCAGTGGCAGAGCACCTGCCTCGCATGTGTAAGGCACTGGGTTTGATCTTCAGCTCCACATAAAAATAAGTAAACCAAAGACACTGTGTCCATGTATAACTAAAAAAAATATTTAAAAAGAAAACTTAAAAAAAAAAACTGCACTGTGATTTCATCTCACACCAGTCAGAATGGCAGTCATCAAGAATATGAACAACATAGCTGGGCACGGTGGCGCAAGCCTGCAATCCCAGCACTTAGGGAGGCTGAAAACAGAATCACAAGTTCAAAGCCAGACTCGGCAACAGTGAGGCGCTAAGCAACTCAGACCCTGTCTCTACATAAAACACAAAATAGGGCTGGGGATGTGGCTCAGTGGTCCAGTACCCCTGAGTTCAATCCCTGGTACCAAAAAAAAAAGAATACAAATAATAATCAATACAGGAGAGAATGTGGATAAAAATAAAACACTTTTATAACATTGTTGGTAGGACTGTAAATTAGCACAACAATCATGGAAATCATATGGAGGATACTCAAAAAACTAGGCATGAAATCACCATACAATCCAGCTACAGCACTCCTCGGTATTTATCAAAAATTAAAGACATCATACTATAGTGATACATGCACAATATCCAAACTTATGGTATCAGCCTAGGTGTCCATAAACAGATGAATGGACAAAGAAAATGTGGTATATATACACAATGGAATTTTTTTTTTTAATTTTCTTTTTAAAGATTTTTTTTTTTTAGTTGTTGATGGACACAATGTCTTTATTTTATTGCTTTGTATGTGGTGCTGAGGATCGAACCCAGGGCCTCACACATGCGAGGCAAGCGCTCTACCGCTGAGCCACAATCCTAGCCCTACACAATGGAATTTTTAAAAATTAATATTACTGGTTTTTTTGTAACAGGGATTGAACTCAGGGGAACTCCACCACTAGGCCACATCCCTAGCCCTATTTTGTATTTTACGTAAAGACAGGGTCTCAATGAGTTGCTTAGCGCCTCATCGTTGCTGAGGCTGGCTTGGAACTCACAATTCTCCTATCTCAGCCTCCCAAAGTGCTGGGATTACAGGCATGCGCCACAGCGCCTGGCTCACTGTTGTTTTTAAGAAAAGGTTAAACACCACACATTTTAATAAGTAGCAATGTGAGAGTTAAAATTCAGGTAATTTGCCAGGCACAGTGGCACACACTTATAATCTCCCTGACTCTGGAGGCTAAGGCAGTAGGATTCCAAGTTCAAAGCCAGTCTCAGCAACTAAATTGAGTACCACCCTACAAAAAATAAATAAATAAAATAAGCCAGGCACAGTGGCGCATGCCTGTAATCTCAGCATTTAGGGAGGCTGAGACAGGAGAATCCCAAGTTCAAAGCCAGACTCAGCACCGGTGAGGCACTAAGCAACTCAGTGAGATCCTGTCTCTAAATAAAACACAAAACAGGGCTGGGGATGTACCTCAGTGGTCAAGTACCCCAAGTTCAATCCCCGGCACTAAATAAATAAATAGAATTGAAGTGATTCATGTGGACATATTTTTACCTTGTTTGGGTAAATACTAAGTATGACTACTGTACCACAATATGTTTACTTTTCAAAGAAACAGACAGACTGTCCTCCAAAGAGGTTATGCCAGTTTTCATTCCCAACAGCATTTTTCGTTCCTACTGTTCCCTATCCATGCAACCATTTGGTGCTATTAGTGTTTTAGATTTCAGCCATTTTAATAACTGTATAATGGTTATCATATTAATTTCCAATTCCCAGATGACATATACTGATGAACACTTTTCATATATTTTGTCGTCTTTGTCTTTTTTGGTTAGGTACTTGGGCAGATCTTCCGTCCATTTTCTAAAAATAATTTATTTTTTGTGTGGTGCTGAGGATCGAACCCAGCACCTCACATGTGCTAGGCAAGCACTCTACCACTGAGCCACAACCCCAGCCCATCTTTTGTCCATTTTTGAAATCAGGCTCTTTGATTTCATACCACTGACTATAAAGCTCCTTTTATTGTACTGGAGATTGAACCCAGGAAGTTTACCACTGAACCCCATCCCCAGCCCTTTTTATTTTGAGACAGGTTCTCACTAAATTGTTTAGGGCTTCACTAAGTTGCTGAGGCTGACTTTGAACTTCCATCTTCCTGCCTCAGCCTCCCAAGTCTCTGGGATTACAGGCATATGCCACCACACCCGGCTGAGTATTAGGAATTCTTTCTAGGGGCTGGTATTCTATGTCACTGGTGGAGTCATTACTTAGTACACAGGCGGCCTCTGTTCAATCCCGAGTGTCCCCTCAAAGAAAGATTTATTTGTATATTTTAGACACCAGATCTTTTGTCAAATGTGTGAATGTATGTTCTGCAAATGCTTTTCCCAGTCTGTGGCTTGTCTTTTATTCTCTTAAGACCATCTTTTGTACAGCATAACTTAAAAATTATGCTTGAGATGGGGTTGAGCTATGTTGCCCAGGCTGGTCTCACCCTCCTGGTTTCAAGGGATTGTCTTGCCTTAGCCTCCCAAGTAGCTGGGACTACAGCCGCATGCCACCATGTTGGCCTCTAATTTTTTTTTTTTTTTTAAGAACTGGAAATTGAACTCAGGGGTGATCTACCACTAAGCTACATCTCCAGCAGTTCACTTTTTATACTGAGACAGGGTCTCCCTAAACTGCTGCGGTTAGCCTGGAACTTGGGATCCTCATGCCTCAGCCTAAACAGCTAGGATATGAGTCACTATGCCTAGTCTTCTATGTTTTAAATTTTACTGAAGTTCATTACAGATTTTTTTCTTCATAGATTGTCCTTCAGGTATTGTACCTAAAAAATAACCACCAAACCCCATGATCATTTAGATTTTGTCCTATTATTTTCAAAGTTGTATAAGTTTACATTTTTACATTTAGGTCTGTTAATTCATTTTTAGTTAATTTTTGTGAAAGGTTCAGACGTGGTTCTAAATTCATTTTTCTGTATATTAATTTCTAGTTTTTCCAGCACCATTTGTTGAAAACATTACCCTTTTTCCATTAAACTGCCTTTCTCCTTGTCAGTTAAATTTGCCATACTTGTGTGATTCTATTCTTAAGTTTCTCATTCTCTCATTCTGTTCCATTAATTTGGGGGGCGGGGGAGCAGTGCTAGGAACTGAACTCAGTGGTGCTCTACCACTGAGATACATGCCCTGTCCTTTTTATTTTTTATTGTGGGTCCAACTAAATTGCTCAGGCTGGCATCAAATTTGTGATCCTAACTCTATCTTCTGAGTAGCTGGGATTACAGACATAACCATCCCACCTGGCTTATCTGATTATTATTTCACCAAAAACCTGCACACAAATGTTTATAGCATCTTTATTCACAACTGCCAAAACCTGGAAGAAATGATGAGAAAATGTCCTTGAACAGAATGGATGAACTATGGTTTGTCTACACAATGGAATATTCTATCCTAAAAAGGAAATGAACTATCAAGCCATGAAAAGAAATATAGAAACTTTAAATGCATATTGATAACTGAAATAAAAATCTGAAAACATTATATACCAAATTATTCCAAATATATGACATTCTAAAAAAGGCAAAACTGGTGATAGGAAAAAGATTATTGGTTGTCAAGGGCTCAGGGAAAAGAAGGAAAGGAAGGCGTGATGGGATGAATAGGCAGAGAATAGGGATTTTTTTTTTTTTTCTGGGTACCAGGCTTTTAAACCCAGAAGTATTTAACCACTAAGCAACATCCCCAGTCCTTTTTATATTTTATTTAGAGACAGGGTCTCGCTGAGTTGCTTAGGGCCTCTCTAAATTGCTGAGGCTGGCTTTGAATTTTCAATCTTTCTACCTTGGCCTCCCAAGCTGCTGGGATTACAGGCCTGTACCCGCACATCCAGCAAGAACAAGTATTTAAGACAGGGAAAAACATTCTGCATTGATACTATAAGGGTGGATACATGCTTCCAGACATTTATGAAAACCCACAGCACTATAACACAATGAGTGAACCCTAATATAAACCACAAACTTTAGATAAAAATAATGTATCGATACTGGTTGAAATTTTAACAAAGGTACCATACTAATGTAACATTATTAACATAGAGGAAATTGTGTGAGGGTAAACCAGCACACAGAAATTTTCTGCTTTTTGTGCAATTCTTCTGAACACCTAAAATAGCTCTGAAAAATTATGGATCCAGGGAATGACAGGACCCCTCTAAGGGTCCTACAACTCCAGATTGAGAGAACCCTTAAGTACAACAAGCCAGCTGAGCGCAGTGGCGCATGTCTGTAATCCCAGCATTTTGGGAGGCTGAGACAGGAGAATTGCGAGTTCAAAGCCAGCCTTAGCAACAGCGAGGCGCTAAACACATTAATTAGTACAGGAAGGGTATGAAGACCCTGTCTCTAAGACACAAAACAGGGATGGGGATGTGGCTCCGTGGTCAGGTGCCCGAGTTTAATCCCCAGTACAAAAAAAAAACCAAAAAGAACAGGAAGCCAACCAGTGTACATTCTGCAAAGAGGATGGTCACTAGCAAAGGAAATGTCCCTTATGCTTCTAAAGGAAGCCATATGTGGTCAGCAACCCATACTGGCCGATGGCACATTGGTAGAGGAAGGCTAACGGACCAAGAGGCTTTTTCAAAGTTCCCAATAGCTACTCCTGAGGAATCACAGCTGACTCTTTTTTGTTGTTGTTGTTGTTGTTGTTTTTTAGTTGTAGATGGACACAATGTCTTTATTTTATTGCTTTGTATGTGGTGCTGAGGATCGAACCCAGGGCCTCACGCATGCAAGGCAAGCGCTCTACCGCTGAGCTACAATCCCAGCCCCAGCTGACTCTTTTTTTTTTTTTTTTTTTTTATTTTTTTTTTTTTTTTTTTTTTTTTTTTTTAATTTTTTTTCTTTATTTGTAGATGGACATAATGTCTTTATTTTACTGGTTTGTATGTGGTGCTGAGGATCAAACCCAGGGCCTCACGCATGCGAGGCAAGCGCTCTACCGCTGAGCTACAATCCCAGCCCCCCCAGCTGACTCTTAATAGTAGATAATAAGGTCAGTTTTAACCAAGTTGATCTTTTTTTTTTTTTTTTTTTTGTTATAGATGGACACAATACCTTTATTTTGTTTATTTTTATGTGGTGCTAAGGATCAAACCTAGTGCCTCACATGTGCAAGGCAAGTGCTCCACCAATGAGCCACAACTATAGCCCCCAAGTTTGTTTTTAAACACCTGACAGGAGAGTACAGCCAAAACACATTCCTATTTGAACTTTTTTTTTGGTACCGGCCATTGAATCCAGCATGCTTAACCACTGAGCCACATCCCCTTTTTATATTTTATTTAAAGACAGGTTCTTGCTGAGTTCCTTAGGGCCTTGCTAAATTGCTGAGGCTGGTTTTGATCCAGCAATCCTTGCTGGGGTTGTGGCTCAGTGGTAGAGCACTTGCCTAGCACGTGTGAGGCACTGGGCTTGATCTCTATGTAAAAATAAATAAATAAAATAAAGGCATTGTGAATTTGTGATCCTCCTGCTTCAGCCTAGGCAGCTATTACAGGCACATGCCACTGCGCACAGCATACATGGATCTTTAAAAGGCAAGACAACTTTTTTTTTTTTAATGTAACTTAAGATGTATGCTTGTGTCAGCCCCCACCAAAAGTAAAGCTGGAAACTATAAAGGAAGAGTGGTAGTGCGTAATTATAACTACCACAAAGAACTCTAGAGTTACAAGTCTTTTCTGAGTTCATTTGAGCCTGATCCCATAGACCTACAAATTTTCCTAACCTCCTTCTGGGTCTGTTTTTCACTAATATGATTATCTAGTCCCAATATTTATTTCTCAGACTGGTCTAAAAGATGCAATGTGGCGGGCTGGGATTGTAGCTCAGCAGTAGAGCGCTTGCCTCACATGCGTGGGGCCCTGGGTTCGATCCTCAGCACCACATACAAAGCAATAAAAAAATAAAGACATTGTGTCCATCTACAACTAAAAAAAATTAAAAAAAAAAAAAAGATGCAATGTGGCACACAAAAGGCCTAACTAAATTTACGAGGAGAACCCTAAATGACACAGTTAAGGGGATACCTCTACTGAACATAGAGGTAATGTTAATAAGAAAGCCATTTTACAGAAATCAGACATTAGATATCTTAACTACAGCTCAACGGGACACCTTTACCATTATCAAAACTAAATATTGAATATATTTCTAACAACTAC
>PVHX01022744.1:0-27111 GCA_004024805.1 Geosciurus inauris
GTATTACATGTTTTGATGTGCACTTAATTATTTTTTATTCATCTTTGAGAAAATTCTACATTTTGCCTTGTCTTTCCCCATAAAGGACACCTACATTATCAGATAAGTGGTAAGGACCAGAATATGTCATGAAATCTAAATACTGAATGAAATATTAAGACAATATAATACTCATGTGGAGCAAGATAATTAGATTTTAAAATGCTTGGAGTGGTAGTGGTTAAAAGGGTAACTGAGACCAACTCACTCAGCGAGAAGCAAAAAGTTAGACAAAATATCAGAAATAAAATTTGCATAAAGGCATCAGGAATACCAACAGTTAAATTATCATTAATTGAGGATTTCTTGTCTGTCAAAAGATATCATAAAGATATTGGAAGATATCTGAAAGTCTTGGAGAAGACATTCAAAAGATAGCCTTATATTCAGAATACAGATGTGTTGTGCATATGTGTATTCCTACAAATCAATTAAATGAAGACTATCAAATTAATAAATGGGTAACAGTTGAATAGACACTTCAAAAATGAAAAAGCTACTCAACTGCCTTAGTTTCAAATCAATATGAAATAACATCATATATACCACTATAGTCAACAAAAATGGCTTATATTAGAAGTCTCATAATACCAAGAATAAGGGAAGTTGTGGAGCATCAGGTTCTTCTGTACACTATTAGATTATAAATTGGCACTGACACTTTGAAAAACTGCCTGGTGTTAAATATGTACCTCATGACCAAGCAATTTCATCATAGAGGTATATACACAGTGAAATGCACACATATATGCACCAAAAGATTATGCATAATAGCAGTTCCGTGAAAGTATACATAGCAACATATATGAAACAAGCTAAATAACCAGCAGCAACAGAAAAACTAGAATTTAAATTATAAACAGATCTCAGTGTATTCGTAACATAGAATACTCTAAAAACTGAAATAATAAATGAGCTAGTTATAATAACAAATGAGTCATAATCCTGAGTGACACATGGTAGGAAAGAATACATACTATGTGGTAGTATTTACATAAAGATTATAATCTACTACTGTTAACTTGTTATTAGATTAAACATTTTACTATTGTTAGGCACTTAAGATTTTCCTAGCCTTAAATATTATTTTAAATGTTGTAAAAATATCTGAAGTTAATATTTTGTTATAGTATCTGCTAATTTTGAGTGATAATATTGAGCTAAAGTGATTTATGGATTTTGAGATTTATTTTCATCAAATTATGTGAATTCTAGAGAAAGTATTTTAAAATTCATAATACTATCTTATTGCCAGGATTCACCAAGTGTATTAATATTTATTACTTTAGAAATTAAAAATGGAATATAACTATAATTTGCTTTTGTTTGATAATTATTGTTACATTATACAAAATTTTAGTGAAAGATTAAATATTTCAGAACTTACGAAGCTGGCATAATCAATCTTTCTTCCATTTTAAACTCTCCATTGGCTATGACCAGTGAAAAAACATCGAAGTCACTCTTATTTCAATTTTTGATAGACTTTTCTTAGTATTTAGGCAAATACTTTCTGAATTAATTCTGGAACATTTTAAAAAATTCTTCTATGGTAATTTCTCTGTTCAGAAAATCTCTTGTCGTTAGAAGATGTTTTTGGTAATTAATATTTTTCTGGGAAATTTACATTTTAGAAGTCATTTTCATAAATTGAACAAATTGCTCTCCAAAGCTATTTTGATACAAATACCTATGTTATTTTTCACTTAAAATAATAATTTTGTAGGATAGTATTATACTTTCACTCTTTTTCCTCAATAAAGTGATATATATATATAGTAAACTTCTGCTTTGCTTTTATTTTTTGAGGGATGAGTTTTGATTATAAGTTTCTTCTTGGTGTATATAGTTTAGTTTTAATCTCTTTTTGTTTCTTTTTAAATATTTATCTCTCATTAATTTTCATTTGCTCTGTTAATAATCTGAAAAATACTAGTTGTTCAAATGTCATGGTTTTGTCACATCATCTGTAAAAGTAAAGGTACCTTCTTAATGTTGTGGTAATATCTTGAAAGATGACAAGTTTTGGTTTTTTTTTTGATAGCTGGACTAGGAAGAGATATTTGTAAAAAGAAATAATTTATTTGTTATTATAATTTAGATATTAGGTATCCCCCAAAAGCTCATGTGTGAGACAATGCAAGAAAATTTAAATGATTGGATTATAAAAGGTTTAACCTAATCAGTGAATTAATCCCTTGAAGGAGATTAACTTGGTGGTAACTGTAGGCAGGTAGGGTGTGGCTGGAAGAGGTGGGTCCCTAAGGTCCCTTTGTGTCATTGGAGTTTATATTTTGTCCTGGTGAGGAGTGCATGCATGTTCTCTCTCTCTCTCTCTCTCTCTCCTCCCTTCCTGGTGCAATATCCCTAGCTGCTTTCCCCTGCCACACTTTTCTTCCTGGGTGTTCTGCCTTATCTCAGGCCCCAAGGAATGGAATCAGTCATCTGTGGACTAAGACATCTGAAACTCTGAGCCCCCAAATAAGCTTTCCTATCTCTAATTGTTCTTGTCAAGTCTTAGGGTCACAATGGTGAAAAAGCTAACTAAAACATTTGTCATGTACTCTCTCTATATTCTCTAGTGTGACACAAACTCATAATGGCATGGCTTATTATATGGACGAGCACAAAACGTAAGCCAAAATTAATCTATTTATGGAATTACTTATTTTATCAGTAAAGATTTATTTTGTTTGTTTATTTATAGATGTATTTATTTGGAGAAAAGGTCTGTAGGCTCTAACAGATTGGGAATCACTTAGTAAAACTTTCCAACTAAAAAAATGACTTGTTTAAGTCATTAAAGTATATGCAAAACATTTTTACATATTTAAATATGATTTTGCAAATAATCAGAGAAAAAGTTGGAGACTTCCAGATAACTCCAAATATATTAAACACATGAATATGTTTATTTTGATTTTCAAACTAAAACAATCTACAAAAGAATAGTTTCAAAATAAGGAAATATAAAATGTTATTTACGTGTTTTTCACAAGCTGGTTTGTTGTTTTACTTTACCCAGATATTGACAGATTGCTCTGTGATTTAAAAAAAAAGCAAAGCAACAACCACTTGTTTTCATATTTTATTGTTTAATTAATACACTTAAAATTGCTATTTGGGTAATCATTATTTTGTTACATAATAGATAAATAAAAGTATTGGGGCTTATTTTTGTTATCCAGAAGTTTCAGAAATAAAGTAGATTATTTTAAAAGATTGACTTTAGAAGAAAAGGAGGACTTTGACTCACACAAAAACTTTCCCAAGATTCAGGATTTCTTCAACCTTTGCCAAGATTCCAATATTGTTTTCTAAGTGAGTTGACTTTTGTAAAATACTAATCAGAATCATGCCATGAACCTCTAAGATTATTTTTATTGACTATTTGAAAATCATATTCCTTAATATATGTCTGTTTTTCAAAGAGGACAAAGTATTTTTTGGCAGCATGATCAAGCTCTAGGAATGAATTTTTAGAAGCAGCCAAGCATTGAATGTGTTAGAGCTATATGTGGGTAGGACACTTCAGACAGCCAGCATTTGTATTATTAATATTATTTTTATTATTGCTATTTTACCAGAAAAAGAGAAACACTTTATTTTATTGTTTCCATAATCTCAGACATTCAACATTAGTAGCAATAATAAATATCATTGAAGAAATTAAGTATGCTTCTAATGGGAAATTCATAAATTATGACTCCAGTAAAAATTTTGACTTGGAAAAGTTACATAATGCAGAGATTATATGTTAATCCTTAGCTATAAACTTTTAAGATATAGCTTTCTAACTTAGGATACATTAAAATTATTTACAGGAACATAATTTGTTTTATGACTAGCTTCTTAAGTCTAATATTTTAGTTTATATTTATGTTTCTATTTACTTTCATTGTTCATAGATTAATTAGAAAAATATAATAGAGTCTGATTCAAATAATTTATAATTATTTTTTAAATGTAACAAGAAATTTTTCTGAAATTATAGAGCTACAATGAAAAATAATTAGTACATTAGTTGTCAACTTACTCAAATATTTTTAAATATTACTGATTATAAATATGTAATTACTGATGATATTATATGTAACTATAATTGTACAAATTGCAATAGGTGATAAAAGTTTTAGTTGGAGGAACACTTCAACTAAAAAGGCAGAAATTCTAAAACAGGATAATCATAGCAATACAGTAATACAAACATTGTAGGTATGATGCCTAGGATGAATAGAGTTTAATGTTAAGCACAAAGATATTGAAAGTAATAAGAGAGAAAGAAGATACAATATGGAAACCTTAAGCACCAAGAAGCCAGTATAACTATCTACTTTTCTGACAAACAGGTTTTGAGACTGTGACTGTTACCAAGGATAAATGAGAGCATTTTATAATGATGAAAGGGTCAATTCATCAGTAAGATATAACAATATTTTTGTACTTGATGACAGAGTGTCAAAATACATGAAACAAAAACTGACAGAAATAAAAGGAGCTATAAACAAATCTCCCTACCATAGCTGGCTATTTTAACAACCCTTATTTTGTAAATGATAGAGCAAGTAGGCAAAATTTATTAAGATTATAGAAAATTTGAACAACAGAATACAACTTCAAGTTTGTATGAAAAGTGATTCAGATGTACCATATACTAGACCATAAAATATGTCCAAATGTATTTTGAAAGATTTTAATGTTACACACAATATCATCTAATAAAGTGGAAATTAGGACATCTAGATATTTGGAAAGTCAAAAGTAGGTTATTAAATAATATTTGGGTCAAAGAGACAGCACCAGGAAATTTAAAAATTATTTGAAGGAAATGATAAGAAACACAAAACATACTACTATTTATTGATGGCTAAAATGGTACATGTATAGAAATATATAGCTTAAATGTTCATACTAGAAAAGAATAAAGACTTAATAACTAATAATTAATGTTTCCACTAGAGACTAGAAAAAGTTGAGAAAATTGGACCCAATGTAAATAAAAGAAACAAAGAATAAAAAATCAATTGAATGAGAAATAATAAGCATTAGATAAACTTGTCAGTTATACATTTACTTTTTTTTTTAAAGATTACTAATGTGAGAAATTCTAGGAGGTTGTTGTAAAAAATAAGAGACAGAAGAGAAAGCTTATAATACAAAATTAGAAACATATGAGAAAATATTAAGGCAAACACTACAGACCTTAAAAGGTGAAGAAAAAAAGGAATGTTATAAAAACTGTATGACAATAAATGTAATAACTTTGACAGATTCTTTAGAAAATACAACTCAAACTGACTGAAGCAAAGAAGGTAGAAAGTCTGTATAGCTCTTTATATATGAAATTACATTCTTAATGGAGAATTAAAAATGAACATACCAACTCAAAACAACATCTACAAAGATTAAACAATGTCCTTAAATTTAGGCCAAAATTTACTAATTGCCTCAGTTTATTATACACTGAATAGTATAATAGGGTTCAGATAGTCTTCTCTCTCCACCTATACAACATTCTACTGCAAATGCTAACTGTGCATGCAATAAGACAAGAAAATCAAATGAAAGCAAAGAAATGAGAAGGTGAGAAGTAAAACTTCATTCCCTGTTGATCTGTTTTTGAAGACTCAAATGAACTTACTAGAACTAACAAGTGAAGGTAATGAGTTCAAAGGATACAAAGTCAAGTTTAAACATTCAATTAACTTTCTACATTCTAGCAAAAAAAATGACATGAAGAAAGTAATTATAACAGAATAATAAATGTTAAATATTTGTGAATGAATTTAAGGAAACCTGTGCAAACTTCCTGCACTATAAACTAAAACTTGGCTGAGAAAAAGACCTAAATATGTGGAATGATATATCATTGGCACAGATTGGATGATTCAATTATCCATATACTTATGATTTCAAAAGCATAGTAATTAAAATACTTACTGAAATTTTATAGAAATTAAAGATGATTCTAAACTTTATATGAAAATTCAGTGACATAGAGTAGTTCAGTCTTAGAAGTAAGAACATTTTGGGAACTCAGACCATATGATCTTTACCCTGAAGCAATAGCAATGAAGACAATGTGCTATGGATGTAGGGAGAGATAAATTAATCAATTGGAAAGAATAAAACTCCCAGAAAAAGATCCAAATATATATGGTCTGTCAATATTCATTAAAGTGCCAAGGGAATTTGATAAGAAAAGAAAAATTTGTTTAATGATTTTTAAGGAACTGAATTAACAGAAAAACATAAGCCTGAATTCCTAACTCATACCATAGACAAAATTAATTCAAATTAGATTGGAAATTTATTAAAGAAATTAAAATACTAAATATTTCATAAGGAAACATAAAATACATTTCAACTTTCCAATCTGGTATAGATGAAAGCACACATATTAAGAGGAAAATATGGTATTTTATACTGTTGGAATTAACATTTTCTCATTTAAAACACCATTAAGAAAATACAAGCCCAAGAGAGAAAGTAACTACATACAACACATATACATGATAAGAGGCTTGTATAATGAGTATGTAAATAATTTGAAACCAATTATTAAAAAGCAAGCAAACTAATAAAAAGTGACAAATTTTGTACATTTTATAAATGAAAAATGACTAAACACATAAAATGTGCTTATTATTATTGATGAATACAAATGAATACTGCAATTAGATTGACTACAAACATACTGAGATGACTAAATGAGAGAGAGAGAGAGAGAGAGAAAGACATTAAAAATGAGTTGAAGTAAACATGTGGAACATCTTGAACCCTCATAACGTCCTGGGAGAATGTAAAATTGTTCAACAGCTTTAGAAATAGTTTGCCATTTCAAAAAAGTTAAATAGGCATTTGTCCTGTTGTGCAGTAATTCCACTTTTAGATATTTAATCTAAAAGAACTAAAAGCTTGTAAGAGAAAGATGAATTTATTCATAATAGTTAAAAGAAAATGAAAATAATGCTACTTCATAGGAAAATGAATAAACAAATAATAGGATATTTCTTCTACATACTAATTCTCAGAAACAAAGGAAAATAAACTGATAATTCAATAAAATGGATGGAAATTAAAAAGACAAATGATATTGAGACAGATAGCCAAATAACACATAACAAATGTCCATAAGATAAAATTACATTTTTATGAAGTTAAATTAATTCATCATGAAAAATAATCAGACTATTGTTTCCCAATGCTGTGTTGGCAGCAATGTCAGGGGTAAGTCTAAGCAAAATTGCTGGTGTTACTCACATGTTCGAGAAGCCAGCCAAGGTGTGAGTGGCATGAAGTTACATATGCATAACATTCACTGGATTTCACATTTGAGGCCAGTGCATTTTACTATATTTAGTAACCTAAAAAAATGGGAAGGGAATAAGAAGAAGCGGAGCAAGAGCAAGAAGAGGAGAATGAGGAGGAAATAGTAATTGTCTAAAACAGTAGTTTCAGATTTTCAGTCTTATAGACTGATGAAAGTTCAAAGCTTAAGACTAAAATAGATTGCCAAGTTATTGTCTTGCCAATAAGAGACTTCAAAAACATACACAGCTACATAGGGTGTCTCCCTATTGTACCACGTTATATATATACTTCAAATAAAGAATCAATTTTTTTTTTTTAATTTAGAGACAGGGTCTCCCTAAGTTGCTTAGGGCCTCACTAAGTTACTGGGGCTGGCTTTGAACTTGCGATCTTCCTGCCTTATCCCCGCAAGCCACTGGGATTACAGATATGTGCCACCACACCTGGAAGGGAATCAACTCTTAATCAAAGCAGATAGACACCTACCTGGTGGTCCTTCAACTATATCTATTCAAATACTCCCATTCCAGCCCACCAATTTTTCAGACTCCTGCTAACCTTCTGTTTTCAGAGCTTTTACCCACCCATTCTCTTACCAAGAGTGCTCTTTGCTTCTCAGGCATTCTAACAAACTTCACATTTCTTTGTGACATTAAAAAGAAAAGAAATATTACTAAACTAATCTATAGCACATCTGCCTGTTTTCCTTCACCCACGAAAACTGTAATGAAACTTCATTTATAGAAGAGGTAACATTTATGTTAATTTAAAGTGAATTTGAAAGAATTTGAGGTCATGATTTGAATTTGGGGAAAAGGCCAGAAAGGTTTCCCTAGCAGAAAAGAACCTTGACTGCTTTTATTTCTTATTTTATTGTGTATTTAGGGTTCTCCAAAAAAATTTAGAGAAATTTTTGACTATATAATTACATTTTTAAAATTTGCTGATATTTCCATGGGGACAGTCAATATTAGATTCCTGCCTGCACAGGCCCTTTTTTTTTAGAAGTGTTCTCGCACTGCAGGACGTGGCTTCTAGATGTCTGTGCTCTGGCTCCTGACCCAGTCAGCCTCTTCCTCTTGGTGAAAGAGGAAGCCTTGCCTGAGATCCAACCAGAGATTTGGTCTCTTGAGATCAGGGTTGAAGTTTCTCTTAAGCCAATGGTAAAATACTATTCACATAAAATTTTCATGGAAATTTACTTAGCTATAATGGTTCCCGTCTCTAACCTTGAAAAAATGGGCTTATGTTCACAAACCTTATAACATTGTATATGATTGAGTGTCATCGCTTGATTTTAAGGGAAATCATTCATTTTATATCAAAAAGTATTGCTATCAGGTCAATTTTTCAATAACAAATGTGGCAGGAAATATATATTTATAAACCAAACAACAGATCCAAGTAATTGTCTACTCAACTGTACCTTAAAAAAAATTAAATACATTTATAGTTTTCTGATGAAAATATTCTCATTTTTCTCATTTTCAGTTGAGAATGTAGAATATGTTTCAGATCTTTTCTGGGGTCAGAGTTTTGATAATATTTGGAGGAAAATGCTGAGAAACAATTTTTGATTTACAGTGAAATAAATGGAGCTATAACAGATATTTTTTGGGCTTAGAAATTCTCTACACAATATCATGACTCCATAAAAGCAGATTCTCATAAATTATTGGGATAATTTCATTCAGAGTTCAGGTTTATTACAGTGAGGCCAACATACTGGATATAATCCTTAGGAAAACAATAGCAATCTGGCCTGTCTTATGAATATATGGAAAAGCAGGTCAGGAGCAATTTACTAATTCACTCGGCAGTAAAGATAATTACTGTTTTTAATGATAATGTACTACAGGCCGATCTAATTGGTTCATGCCTAATGTTTAAACTGTTCTAGCTTAATAAGTGCAAGAACATTATATTTATTTTGCTGGGTCTAACAGCACATGATACTGAAAATTGACCTTTAAATGATCCCTCATGCAGGGCTGTACTATTTGTTTTGGATTATTGGAAGTCTTGAATATTTTTAGCTAAAATGTGTGCTTTTATATTTTCATGGGATAACACAAGATACATTAAGAGTGAGTCTTAAAAAGTACATGCCAGAAAATTAAAAATACAGGATGGTTTAAAGGATGTGAATCAGAGAAACGGGGTCAGAAAGAGCTTTAAGTTTCTTCAGTCACCTCTCTTAATGCAGAACAAATTAATTCCATTTATTTTTCCCTCATTTTCAAATGAATGCTATGTAGCATAAAACGGATTTATGGCATCAAAATGTTATGCTTGTGACATGATTATTCATATTAAAAACATATAATCTCTTGAGCTTCTTCATAGTCCCTGTGATACAAGCCATTTATAGTTTACAGCAGTAACTGTGCAACTTCTATATCATTAATGCTAGAATGCTAGAGGTTTCAGAGAGCACCTCTAGGGTTGTACCCTCTACCACCAACCTCACTGTCACATTGAAACACTCATTCCCCAGGTGCTGGGTACATTAGCAGATAACACTACATCTTACAACCTTCATGAAGACTCATCCTCAACTGTAGAAAGTCAAATGACCCAAAGTCATAGCACCTTCCTGAAGCACTAAATATCCTGTGGTTGATACACATGCATAATGCTGAATATGCATGCTATTTCCCCCAATTCAGGCCCAACTGGGGCCTTCTTACCTCCAGGGATCCTTGCATGATACTCAAAGATCTGTTGTTCTATTTCTTTTTTTTTTTTTTCTATTTCTTGTTTTTTCTTTTTCTAATGACAGTAGAGTGGCCCACATTGTCTCTTTTTCCAGCCCTCTTGTTTTTATTTCCAGAAATGGGATGAAAGAAAACTCCCAAATTAATGGCCAGCTTATTGCATCAACATCTGAAGCTGCTGCTTCCCAACATCCTAACCCTAACACTGCCCTCTGTTTAATCTATCTTGATTCTCTAGATGAGCATTTCAGTCTGTTTCTTTCTTTTTTTTTTTTCTGTTTGTTTGTTTTTATTCAGTTGTTTGATGGTTCTCAAGCAAACTATTATTTCATATTCAACATTTATAGAGGTGATTAGCAAAGATTGTAAACAAATTGTCTAGTAAAACTTGAGACATTTAATTTGATTTTAAAAGATGCATCTTGTCTTTCATTTCCCTCAGTCATATAATCTAAATATATTTAGGAAAATATTAATTTTAACTTATATTTTCAAAGAGGTAGAATCCCTAATTCATTTGTTTCTAGAACATTAATTTAGATATTTTTCCTAAAAAGTTTTATAAACCCTAAAGGTTAAGTTGCACTGCTCACATGTAAATTTAGATGAAATAAACACACATACTTCTTTGATTTTAGGGCTTAAGGAACATCATTTTTAAGTCTTATTTTTTTTTGCAATATGTATTATCCCAATGATCTGTGAAATCTAGTGTAGTATTATTTGCAGTTTATACAGACTTTATTAAAGAGTGAGTTTGCTGGGAAATAAGAAATAGCCTTAAGTGGAAAGCCAGAATTGGGTCTGATAACTGTTAGGTCAGGTCAGGGTCCAGGACGTCCAATTAGGGGGACCGGTCAGCAGCTGTGGGAGCTGCCAGCCAGACGCTGAGGGCCCAGTAGACACGCCTCCTGTCAATCAGCGGGTTTTCCTGACCTGTCCAGGAAGGACTCTGGCCTTCTCTTCCTGCCCCGAAGCCGTCCCCTTCCTGACCCGGCTTTCTTGAAATTCTCTGTGCACTGGAGCCCCAGCGCCGTTCTCTCCCGGACACACTCTGATGGACAGGAGGATTCTGCCCGAGAGCGTATATTTTCAATAAAGCCTTGCCTAGCGGCTTTAATTCATCTTCTTCTGGTCATCTAGTCTTAATAATAACAAGTAGGATGAAATGAGATGAAAAGAGTGAGATGACAAGAGTTCTAATTTTACATATACTTTAGAGGAATTTAGAAGTACATAATTTCTGAAAGGATTTCTGTTATTTCAACATCATTCTTTAAAGAATAGTAAATGAAGAATGTGCTGAATTTTACCATTTCTCTCTTACTTTGTCTACCTGGGGTCAATAATTTAAAGTTAATTTATAAAACAAACGTTGAGTAGAAGATTTCTAAAGTCAGCCTTGCTCTACATTTACATAATTCTAAGTGTGACCAGACTGAATAGGGAGAATAAAGACATAATGTAAATTTTGGAAATGCACTGATATAAACAGAGTTCTTGCAGAGTTTATAAGTCAATAAAGGGTTCATTTATTAATTTTTGAGACATTTTTTAATTCAATAAACATTTTTATTATCATATACTAGATTCTGAAAATTCAAATGGATGAATTACTCTGTTCGGGCAGAGTTCCCACTCAAGCTAAAGTGAATAATTATGAAGAGTAAAAAGGAGAGTAAATTGCCTACTAAAATTTGGAGCTTCTAATATATAGTCCTAATGATCTTTTTGATTGTAATAAATTTCATTATCATATGATATTTGTGCAAATTTTCATATAGAAACTGTTAGTTTTCCTATATATAATGAAAAACCCCACTGTAATTGCCTACCAAAGGATTTTTAATTAGCAATTTTTCTCTGGTTTCAGTGTCTAAATTTTAATTTGAGGAGAAACATCCTGACCATTCAATTGAGGTAATTCAGGTAGAATTATCTGTCCCACTCCAGTGGTGAAGCCAATGGCTACAGTCTACTTCAGGCTTACGAGAGCTCTCCCTTTCTCAGTGGAAGTGTGCAGATGGACATCTGATTCAAGCCAAAAATAACCAATCTGAATATTGCTTCAGTGGCTAGGAAGAGCTTCCTCTGTCTTTCCTATTTAACCTCAGGGAACTCAAGCCTGATTGGCTCCCAGCCATGCTGCCACCGTAAGTCGGAAGTATTCTGAAAACAGGGCCAAATCACAGCACAGAGAGGACAGAGCTGAGCTAGACCTAGAGAAAACAGTTCTAATCTCATTATCAGAATCCCTATGTCCATACAGGGCTGAAACTAGAGCAACTCCTGTACTTTTCTGCTATGTTTTTGTCTTTACTGAAATACTATACATTAGGTTTCTTTTATGAGAATGATAATATCACATCATAAAGGTTTCCCGGGAAGTATATGAAATAATGCATGCAATTATATGAAATAATGATTACAAATTTATTGAACAGTTGTTTTCTCATGTGTACAACAGATAAGTATAGTTTTTTATTTGGTGTTTGAAATACACAGCATATGGTAGACGCTTAAGGAATAGTAGATATTATTTAAATCTGCCTCTTTTGCATACAAATTAGTGATCTATTAGAGTCTTTGTTTCTGCTTCTGTTTGTGTTTGAAATATAGAGGAGGTGAACAGGGTTGAGGTGTTGGGAATGGACCAGCTCTTGATACAGTGAGCACAATTAAGCCTGAAAAGAGAGAGAACTCAAAATATTAATTTTAGCTTAGATTCTTTCTTTTTATCTTCTAAATCAGAAGAAACATGGCATATACAACTCTGTAGAAAATGGCTCGAAACAATAATTTTCCAACTCTATAAATTTTATAAAATTTTCTGAAATGTTATTTGAAATTCCATTGCTGAACAAGGGTAAATTTGCTGAATGGACCAAGCCATCTCTTTCACAATATCATATGACAAAACAATGCAAGTATTTGTATACTTTGAAAAAATAATCAAATTCTTCTATATATCAAGAAATATATCACGAAATATATCAAAGAAAGAAACAGATAAACAGATAAAACCTAGCCAAATAACAAAATGAGCAAACAAAATGATTATTGAATACTTTCAATATCAAATCCCATCAAATGTACTGTGGTTTAAACAAATGTGGTAAAAATTATTATTTCATATAAAATAAATATTAAAAAATTATCAGTTAAAAGTGTAAAATAAAATAATATTTAAAATTATATATGATAATCTAGCATAATAATCTGAGTTTATGTCAACAGAACTAGAAAATATTAATGAAGGTGAAAGAGAATAATACAGGTTAATTACCTGAAGTTATTCTTATCAACTGTCAAAAGACAATATAATACGTAGTAAGAATTAAAATATGAGAAAAGAATACTTTTAAAAGATAATAAAATAAATATATGCACACATATACACCTACCTGGAGATATATATACACATGTCATTCAAATAAAAATATGAAAAAATTTAAATATATATGAAAAAAATAAGACCAAACATATAAGCTAATAAATAGGTAAGGTAATCTTCAAAAGTAAAAGAATTACATTTGCTGGTGCTTAAAAAGAAAATGAAAAACAATCTTTTGTTGTTTATAAGTGATGTCCTTAAAAATGCCACAAAAATTAAAATACAGTGATATTATATATAATACACATATTCAAAAATATATTCTAGAAAACTTTTGTAACAAGGGCCTAATAAGATATTATCCCAATATACAAAGCATTAAATTTGAAAAACAAGGAGCACTTAAAAAAATAAAAAGTAGCAGGAAACATTATCCCATGTCTTGGAATCTTTCATAGGTCAAGTACTAAAATCATGCATGGTACCTGATACATTGTAAAGTCTTTAAAAAAATGAATTTTGAAGTTAATTAAGTAACACATAGGTTAATTGTTTAAACAAAAATAATTATACACAGAATGTAGAGAATTAAAATCACATAGCTAGTAAGGTTTATCTATTAAAATACACTAAAATTTCAACCCAAAAATACTTACTAAATTAATTTTTATAATATCTGCTCAAGTTCAGTGTTTGTTTCTTCTCATTAAAAACTATATGCACAATCACTCTGGAAATTTTTCAATGTTTATGAATATACATGAGGATAAAATGTAAAAGTCTTCCTAGACATAGTTTTCGCCTGCCCAGTAAACACCCAAATTTCCACCTTTGATGGTAATCAGAATGTATATTTTGATATAAGTGTTTCTAGTATCTATTTCATTTTTAGGATAGGTAGAGCACACTTTGAATGATCACTCATAAAAAGCATTTAACTTCTCATGGAATATGTAAATGAAGGTTATTGCTAAAAAGTAACTACACTGAGTTTGAATAAGAAACAATGAGAATAACAACAACAATGAAAGAAAATCAGAATGGGCCAAAAGTAGAACAGAAAGAAAATTTTAAATATCTCACTCTTCCATATTAACATGTCACTAAAATATAGAACTCTCTTTGTAGAAATTTATAAAACTATTCATTACTTTATGTTAGTTCCTGGACCAGGAGCATTTTTGAAAGTTTAATGTCAGACTGCCAATTTCTATAACTGTATTGTTACAGCTTTTAAGATCCCCTATGACCAGGCAGTGGTACACGCCTGTAATCCCAGAGGAATGGGAGGCTGAGGCAGGAGGACTGCGTGTTTAAAGCCAGCGTCAGCAAAAGCAAGACACTAAGCAACTCAGTGAAACCACCATCTCTAAATAAAATGTAAAATAGGGCTGGGGATGCAGCTCAGTGGTCGAGTGCCCCTGAGTTCAATTCCTGGTAGCCAAAAAAGAAAGAAAGAAAGAAAAAGAAAAAGAAGAAAGATCCCCTATGCATCCTTTATCTAGGAATGGCATGGAAAAACAGAAGCAAGAAGCAGTACTGAACTCCAGTAGGTACATATTTGACTACAAAAGTTGGATAATGGCTGGATGCCTCTCTCTTCCCCGTCTTCAACGATTTTTCTCATGCCGACTGCGGTTCCTCAAATTTCAACATTAAAGACCAATTTATTTGGCTTTAAAGTTTTTTGTCTTCAGAATCCCAAGAATAAGCCATGTTCAATCACTTAGTTTTGGAAATTCTTTTACAGTACTATTTTCTTACCTGACAGATGGTAGCAAAGGACCTTGGCTATAGTTTACAGAACCAAAAAGAGAAAATTAATTTTTACATGGAAAAAAGTTAGACCTGAGTTGCACAATACAGTACTTGTTGGTGACAATCAAGGGTTGTCTTTAGTCTATGGGGAATCTGAAGAGAGGAAGATCCAATAGGATGTATGTATCAAGAGAGTCAAGAGGTGGTGCTCTACCTATTCTATCTCCTTAAGTATTCCAAGTTTTCCACCTCTCTGAACTCACTATTTCTGCCAATGAGAATGATAATAATGGGGATGATGACTAGGATGATAATGACTATGATAATAAAACATAGTTTATTGCCCACGTCCTGTGCAGGCGGTGGAATGGGTTTCCCTTCAGTGGGATGGGATAGCTGAGAAATAAAAGCTAAGAAAAGTAAAACAGTGAAATAACCACAGAACACAGAAAGCAGTTTCAAAGCAGGGGCAGAGACAGGCAGAGCTGACCAGACAGGTGGGTCCAGCTTCTAACAGAGAAAGGAGCCTGTGTTTGTTTTATTTATATTGAAAGACATCAAAGAAATTCGATGAAAAGGTTTTCACCAAAACAGGTTAGAGGTGGGGGCAAGTAGGCTGCTCAGTTCCAATCCAGAACGTGCATCTCCAGTGCTGCGAGGGACTTTTCTAGGGAAGCCCAAGGGAAGTTTAAGCAGATGGGGAGTCTATCCGGTAGGACTGCCTTGGGAAGTTCCCAATGCCAGATCTACCCGCTCCCTGGATACAATGCTGAAAAAGGTCTTCATGCAATTCACAGATGGCTTCTGTGAAAATTCTTACTGTTGGGATTCCAGGAAACCCAGGTGTTATCAAGGACATCTGAAAATGTTTTAAATTATTTTATTTTCCCAGTTGTTTCATACCAATTCTTGCTCTTAAGTATCACCAAGTATTTTTTTTCTTTAATAACCCAGAAACAACTAAAAAGAGTTTCTCAATTTGTCACTGCTTTCTCGGGTCTGTTTGTCCAAAAACATGAAAATAAACTTCTTTCTTCCCCAAAGAAATGGTGAAAGCAGTTCTAAAGTTTTGACAAACTTTATTGCAGACCTGGTTGCTATGGTTTCGATATGAGGTATCCCTCAAAAGCTCCTGTGTTAGTACAGGAGGTAAAATGATCAGATCATTTTAGCTGTAATCTAGTCAGTGGATTAATCTATTTGATGGATTAATAACTGAATGGAATACTGGATGGTAAGTATAGGCACATGGGGCCTGCCTGTAAGAGGTATGTCCCTTGGGTATATTTTGTACTCTTTCTCTTTCTGCTTTATGGCCGCCATGCCCTGAACTGTTTTTTTTGTTTTTGTTTTTTTCCTGTCATATTCTTACACTTTGATGTTTTGCTTCACCTGGGCCCAGAGTTAATGGAGCTGACCGAACGTGGACTGAACCTCTGAAAACAACCATGAGCCAAAATAAACTTCTCCTTCTTTTAGTTGTTCTTGTCAGGTATTTTGTTCACAGTGATGAAAAGCTGACTAACACATTGAATGATTTATCTAGCTTGCAAACTGATATAATCACATGTAAAAAAGAAAATGATAACATTGGCTATAAAATATCACTTCAGTGGCAGCGAAATTGACAAAGAAGAAATACATGAGAGTTATTTAGCAAATTTAATATCCTCAAGTCCAAAGTCTATATATTGGTCATTGTGATCTGAATTTATTAATGCATACATAGCAGGCATATGTAGCTGATGAACAAATAAATATCATTGTTCTTAAATTCTATAAATTATGTCCTTTCACCCAGAATTACCCCAGTCATATTCTACCTTGGTACTTGTGTCTCCTCAAATCTAAATCTCCTTTCCTCCCTCTTTCTATGAATACTCAGGGCCCAGCCACAATTTATTAATTCTTCATTACTTCTACATTTCCATGTTTCTGTTATATCATTTTCCTTCTGCCTGAAGAACTCATTTATATTTATTTGAGTGACTGTCATCCAGAGATGAATTCTCTTACATTTATTATTATGAAATGTATTAATTTTTCCTGTCCTGTTCTTATCAAATATATTTTTACTGGGTAGATAATTCTAGGCCAGCAGCTATTATTCTGCAGCACTATAAAGACAATTCCACCATTGTTTTCCATGTTTCCTATTGAAAAGTTAGTTGTCAGTTGAAAAGTAAGTTGATAATGATGGTAGTTGTAGTGTGTTCATGTACATTTTATGAGTACTTCTAATTCCAGGAACTTAGCAGAATTCTTTTAAATTTTAAGGGGAATGACTGAATTATATTTCAGTAATATCAGTATAGGTCTATATTGTGCTATTTCTGTTTTCACTGTCATGTCCCAAGATAGCTGCAAATTGTTGATCACCAATTTCAATGCTTCTAGCTCTTTCTGCCCCTGCCTTCTGATGCTGTAGTTACTGCACTCTGTGTTAGTCTATTTTGTTACTATAATTAAATACCTAAGGCTAAATCCTTTGAAAAGAAAAGAGGTTTATTTAGCTTGCAATTCTGGAGGTTCAAGGGCATTGTGTCAGCATTGGTATGGCTCTGGTGAGGACCTCATGACAAATGACACTGCATTGCAGAAACAAATATATGAGAGGAAGAGATCACATCACAGGGCTGGAAGCCACAGTGAGAGGAACAGCCTTGATCTTTTTATGACAATCATCTTATGAGAACTAAACTGAGATTCCCATAAGAAAAATATTAATACCTTCAGAGGACAGAACCCTAATGACTTAAGGACCTTCAACTAGGCCCCACTTTTAGCAGGCCCCACCACCTCAACACAGCCGCACTGAAGACCAAGTCTCCAATACATGAACCCTTGGGGTATAACTTTAACTCTATCTACGCTGCAGCAGATTCTTTCTTTGCCTTTGATCATGGCTTACACTTTGCTGATTGCTTCCTACTGCCCTGAGGCTCCCCAACCTTTGCTTCAAACCCTTAAATCTATTTCTCTTGCATTTTTCCTACCACTGCATTTTTGTGCCCCTCATTCACTGCAAGATCATATATATGAAGCAGAGAAGTTTCTCTGAAACTTCTGCACAGGGGTGACAGGTTCATAAAACAAAGGTTCACACTCCAGGTGCAAAGTTGGCTTTCCTACTATGTAATATATAATCTATAATTTCTTATCTATAAATCATTTCAGACTGATTCAAAAAGAACATCTACTTCTTCATCCATGGACTCTGGTAATGGATTCAGCATCACTCTACAAATAGAACTGTTCATGAATTAAAACATTTAATTGTCCAACAGTCAGTTGGGGAAAACAAGAGTTTTCTACCCCAAGGAATTTTTAGTAATAATTAGAGTGATATTCGTATATGAAAGCTACACTATACCTCCCACCCTGACACATTTGTTAAAAACAACAAACCAGTATTGATACACTATTATTCACTAACTCCCATAATTTTCTTAATGTTTACCAAATGTATTTTTTACTGTTCTAAGATCCCATCCATAATACCACAATGTATTTGGTCTCTGTGTCTGTCTCCTTTGGCTCCTCCTGGTTGTGACAGTTGCTCAGGATGTTGTTTTGATGACCTTGACATTTTTGAGTAGTCCTGGCCAGGTATTTGTGTTATATCTTTCACTTGAGATTTCCTTGTTATTTTTCTCATGATGACACTTCTGAAGATTTATTTATTTATGTTTCATTTCTAAATTTTCTTTTGATTTTATTTAACAGATTGCAATTCTCTGGTGCAATTTATCTTCTATCCTACATTCTAGATCATATTAATGGAATCTACTTTAAAGTCTATGGATGGTATTATTACCATCTGGAGAGAGTCCACCCTCTGCTCTGGAAGACACATAGATTGGAGGAAGATTACCTTAATCCTGTCAGGGTCTGGGCTCCTCACCTGATGCAGGACTGCTGCCTTTTTTGAGGCTCTGACTACCTCTTGTGCATTCTGCCCTTAGCTATAGTCCAGCATGAAATCCAGACGTGTTATAAAAGTTCACTTCTTTGTCAAGTCCTGTACTCTGAGTTTTCCTTTCCTGTATTATGAGACTGGGAATCTTTGCTCTATCCTTCAGTGGTTTTCTATCCTTCATTCCTTTGCAATTCAATTTATCAGTCCTTCTTATTGTCCTCCCTACTACTCAAATATTCAGTATTCATCTTATGGGGAATTTGGAAGTTTCTGTATGAATTTTCTACAATTCTGTTCTGACCAGGATATTGGCTCCTTCCCATTCCTGGCTGCTTTGCCATCTATAAATTGCGGTTTTGTTTCACCAACCTTGTGATATTGCCAAAACCAGGGCTGGCTTTTGTCCTGCTCACAGAGGCTACAGGCCTTGGCCCTTGGATAGAATTTGTGCCAAAAAAATGGCAAAGGCTTTTTGGAGAGAGCCAGCTGCAGTTTTCTCTCTTTGGGGGATCACAACTCCTACAGTCTTGCTTACTTCAGCAATTTTCTAGTATTTCAGACAGTATGTTTTTGAAATTTATCTCCTTTTCTAATTTTTATAAAGAACACTGGTCTAGTAAAAGTATATCAGATGTTCAGCATTCCAGTCTTGACTTCATTTAACTTAAATAAAAAAAAAACATTGTTAAACTTTTCATTTTTATAATAAATATGAAATTGGTGAGACAACAACAGAAACTTTTAAATTTTAATTTAAAACAAGAAGAGGAATAACCTATAAAACTTCAAGCTCTATATCCCTGAAATACATCATATCAAAAAACCAACTCACATAAATAATTTAAAAGAATAAGAATGAAAAAAGGCACATAAGAAAATTATTATTAAGAAATGTTTTGCTGAGCGTGGTGACACACACCTGTAGTCCCAGCACTTTGGGAGTCTGAGACAGGAGAATCTCGATTTCAAAGCCAGCCTCAGCAATGGTGAGGCACTAAGCAACTCAGTGAGACCTTGTCTCTAAATAAAAAACAAAAAAACAAAAAATAAGGCTCGGGATATGGCTTAGTGGTCAAGTACCCCTGAGTTCAATCTCCAGTACCACAAAAGAAAAAGAAAAAGAAAAAAAGAAAAGAAAAGAAATGTTTTGCACTACTCGGGACTGAACCTAGGGCCTTATACTTGCTAAGCAGGTGCTCTACTACTGAGCTACATTCCCAACCCTGGGGGAATTATTTTCTAAAGAAATTAAATTCAAAACAATATTTCATTTGAGAAAAAGGAAAGATATTTTATGTGACTAAATTTATTCTTCAACACTGATCTGCAAGCCCTAGACAATGAGATAAGAAAATTAAAGCATAAATTTTAAAATTTAAGTAGAAAGTTTATACGGCTAATATTGCATTGTAAAACTATGTTAGTAGAATCAAGCCATTTTCTAAAAGCATTATTTGAATCAATGATCTGATAGAGGAAGGGGACCCCATTAATGATCAACATACAAAATTAACCAAATTCCCAAAATAAAAGCAATAAAAATTAGACTATAAAAGGAAAAGTGGAGTAATACCTGAATCCAAAAAATAATCAAGCCGGGCGCGGTGGCGCAAGCCTGTAATCCCAGCACTTAGGGAGGCTGCACAGGAGAATCGCGAGTTCAAAGCCAGCCTCAGCAACCTCTAAGCAACTCAGTGAGACCCTGTCTCTACATAAAACACAAAATAGGGCTGGGGGCGTGGCTCAGTGGTCGAGTGCCCCTGAGTTCAATCTCTGGTACGAAAAAAAAAATCAGAAGTATATTCAATTAAGAGGAAGCTTTAATAAATATAATAAAATCACTATTCCTCAGTGAGAAACATTGCTATGAAATGTCAGTATTCAACAATTTAAACTATCAAATCAAAGTAACTCCTTAGAAAATCTATCCACCCCAAACAAACGTTCTTATATGGGATGGCAATAAGGAAAAAAGAATGATCATGATATGAGTGTCTTAAAAGTTGAGCAGAGATGAAATGTGTTCTTGTAGGTGTCAAAATATTATGACAAAAGAATTAAAAATCATGTGATAATTGTATAGACATAAGAAAAATAAAACAGTGAAAAGAAATAGCATTCCATGATTTTAAATTGTCAACCATCTTGTAAGGAGAAAGTGTAAAATATTTAATAAACACTACCGATAAGTTGACATAACATTTGGTTATACTGAGTCATCATCCATTTGGTAAAAAGAATATAGTTCCTAAAAACCAAAACAATAAAATACTAAAGGATAACATACAGTCTAGTTTTTAAAATACCGTTTTGAGGAAGTCTATAGAAGAAAAGAGATCCAACTATAAAGAAAAAAAAGCATGTGCTTTAAGACTGTGGCTAAACAAAATCAAATGTTAATTTAAACTGAGGGGGAATTACATGTATTAAAAATAAAAGTCATTAAAGAAAAGCACTGTCCATTTATTGGCACTATGAATGTTATGGTTTAGATGTGGGGTGTCCCCACAAATCTCATGTGTGAGACAATGCAATGTTTAGAGGTGAAATGATTAAGTTATGGGAGCCTTAACCCAATCTATAGATGAATCCCCTGATGGGATTAATTGAGTGGTGACTCAAGGTGGGTAGGGTAGGGTGTGAAGGAGGTGGTGGATCCTGGGGGGGGGGGCACATGCCTTTCAAGTATATATTTGGTATCTGGCGAGTGGAGTTTCTCTCTCTGCTGCCTAATCATCATGTAAGCTGCTTCACTCTGCCACACTCTTCTGCCCTGATGTTCTGCCTTACCTTGATCCCCAAGAAATGGAGCCTGCCTTCTATGGACCGAGACCTCTGAAACTATGAGCCCCTAAACTTTTCCTCCTCTATAATTACTCTGGTCAGATCTTTTTAGTCATAGCAGTGAAAAAGCTGACTAAAACAATGTGTGAACAGATGATTCATACATTGTAAATGATTATCACATGATTATTAAAAATATGTTTGGTTCATATTTTTCTAGTACATTTTGACTATTTTCCCTCATTAAAATGGAAATTTCCAATTGGGGCAAAGATCTGGCTCAAATCATTTATTGCTATGTTCTCTTAGTCTTAGAAAGATGTGAGTTTAAATAAAGTAGATTTTCAATGAAAAATGTTTAATACATATATGGATGATAAAGAAAATACAAACAAAATAATGACAAAATATCCTAATTATAAAAAGATAACTGTAGTTCTTGTTCAAAAAAGGTGGAACTAATGAGCTCTCAAATAGATTTGGTGGTTATAAATTTGCAGTGCCTTCCAAAGGGCAATTGGCAACGTCAATCACATTCAAGCTTTGCGTTCATCACATCTAGAAAATCAGAGAAGTCAAGTCCATGATATTCTCCTTTTTGCAAGCAAAGAAACAGGTCTATTTTTAATAATGACAAAATGAAAACATGGTCAATAATAGAGAAATATTTTTATAAATTATGGTCCATCTGAGTCATGACATTCTGTGTGGCTGTTAAAAACAAAATGATAAATATAAAGACATGGAAAGATCACTGAAATTTGTTGTTGAGGTGAAAAACCAAGAGCATAAAAAACACTCTGTAGCCTAACCCTGCACATGTAAAAACTAAGCCATTTAATAGATATATTTTGCATAATTCAACATCATTTCCTCTATTGTTCCTATTTATTTGTCTATGTATTTATGAATATAAACATGCAAGTGCCTCTATATTTATATAATAAAACACATTATAATACATAGGGGACATTTGAGAATTACAAACATTGATTACCTATGTTTACAGGGGAAGGAACATATAGGGTAGATAAGAAGGAAGTTTTCGCTTTTTACTTCATATACATACTATTTTTTTTGGAATGACATGGATTTATGAAATAGTTCTTATTAAAATAAAAAAAGTCATAGTTTTTTTTTAATTCTTTTATTATCAAGGATGTTGACCATTTTTCAAGTCTATTAGCAAATGACATTTTTTGTCACTTCTTAAGATTTTTTCTAGTTTTTCTCTTAAAGAACTTCTAATGATATTTCTTTTTTAAAAGTATTTATTCTCAGTAATTTGTTTCTTTTAGTACAAGAACAAATATTTAAACATGGTTGCTAAACACAGCTGTACTTTCTCATTTTAAAATAATGTGATTTTTTTTTTTTTTTGGAGGGTGCTGGGAATCAAACCCAGGGTCCCACATGTACTAGGCAAGTTCTCTGCCACAGAGCTGTATCCTCCATATTTTTTTCTTTAAAAAATAATAATAATAGGGCTGGGGTTGTGGCTCAGTGGTAGAATGCTCACCTGGCATGTGTGAGGCACTGGGTTCAATCCTCAGCTCCACATAAAAATAAATAATAAAAGTGTTGTGTTCATCTACAACTAAAAAAAAAAAAATTTAAACTATAATTAGCTTGTGATTTTCTTTTTAATTAACACATAATAATTTTGCATAATAATTTATGAGATACACTATGATATTTCAATACATGCATTCAATGAGTACAGTTAAAAAAGGGTAATTAGAATTTCCATCTCCTTTATCATTTCTTTACATTTGGGTAATTAGTTCTACATTCCAGTAGCTTATTGTATTGTTAAATAATTAAGAGCATAAAACAATGTTAATTTTTTTCCTTTTTAGTTTTCTGATAGTAATAGTTATATAAAAATTGTAAGGGTTACGGCCGGACCAGACACAGTACACCTCATGTGACCAGGAGATCTTTATTCACAGAGATCAGTGCAGGTGGACATCCCAGGAGAGAAAAAGAGAGAGAGCAGGTGCAGAGCATGTGATTTTATAGGGCCTGCAGTAAATGTGACGTGGACTATGGATTGGTTATTTCAGGCTGGTGTGTCAGGTAGGGATTGATGATCTGGTTGTGATGCCCCTGAGGTCACTTCTAGGAGTTGAAGGTTAACTTGGGTAGTTAGGGTTTAACCTGGGTGGGAAGGGTTTAACTTGGGTGGGAAGCTCAGCTGGAAACTGCCATAGGCTTACAAAAGGAAATTTTTCAAATTTTAAGAATAACAGGCTGGGCGCGGTGGCTCAAGCCTGTAATCCCAGCACTTAGGGAGGCTGAGACAGGAGAATCCCGAGTTCAAAGCCAGCCTCAGCAACGGCAAGGTGCTAAGCAACTCAGTGAGACCCTGTCTCTACATAAAACACAAAATAGGGCTGGGGATGTGGCTCAGTGGTCGAGTATCCCTGAGTTCAATCCCCAGTACCAAAAAAAAAAAAAAGAATAACAGGATGTTTTAATCAGCTTTTTCATTGTGTGACCAAAAAGACTGGAAAAGAACAACATAGAGGAGGAACAGTTTATTCTGGAGCTCATGGTTTCAAAGGTCTCTGTCACTCCATAGATGGCCAACTCATGGCAGAAGTACATGGTGAAGGAAAGCGGCTCAGGACAGGGACAATCAGAAGGAGAGGGAGATCTCCACTCAACAAGGACAAAATTTATACCCTAAAGGCACTCCCCCAGGGCCCCACCCACCTCTAGCCACACTCTACCTGCCAGGAGTTAACAATCCTTATTAGAGGATCAACACACTAATTCAGTGAAAACTCTCCGAATAAACTTCTTTGCATTGTTTTTCACAATGAGTTTTGGGGATGATACCTCACAACTAAACCATAGTACAGGATCTACTAATAAACAAAAAATAAATAAATAAAAGTCAACTGGACTTCTACTTGACAATCTTTTCTGAGATGTCCCTTTTTAGTCTGAGTCAAATGATGATTTCTTAGAAAATCATTTTTTCCCACTTAAGAAAAATGTATACCTTATCTAAAATAACATTACTTGTTCACAGAGTACAGAGATTTACCTTTATCTTTGACCAATATAACTATTTTTGTTTTGGTAATTTTCATTATTTGGATAGGCAATGCTAAATATGTATATGCAGGCTAATGTTATTGAAAGAATGTTTAAAAAATTAAGAGAGAAATCCTAGATATATCAGAATAACACTGAATTACAAGAATTTTAAAAAAATTTGCCCTATAAAGTATACACTATATTAAATATTATGAGTGTTAGGTTAAGCGAGACAAACGCGAAGCGCAGACGCTGTCTGCAAAGCTCTGATGCTGCTGCCCTAGAGCTCCGATGCTGCCCGCCGCATAGCGCTGTTGCTGCAAAACGCAAACCGAAGCAACCGGTCACATATGCCGAAAGCAGCGCGCACGCACCAAACACGCCAACTTGGTCGCCGCCAGCTACCGATAAGGAGGGACACTGAACATTCAACATGAAAGTCACCATGACCCCCGGCTCATCCCAGAAGGACTCTAATCTAACCAACCTCCCCTAACCAATCTCAGAGGACACTGGACTCTAGATC
This sequence comes from Geosciurus inauris, assembly GCA_004024805.1. NCBI lineage: Eukaryota > Metazoa > Chordata > Mammalia > Rodentia > Sciuridae > Geosciurus > Geosciurus inauris. Next base: position 25,440 of record PVHX01022744.1, read on the forward strand.
AGCACCTCTTCCTGCCCCAGGCCCTTCCCTTCCTGCCTTAAATCTTCCTTTTCCAGACGAGGGGACCCTTTAAATTCTCTATGCCACGAGGTCTCAGCGCCATTCTGCCCACCCAAGCCTGGTGATGGGGCTGGGGGTTCTTCCCAAAATAAAGCCTGTTCCAGTCCTGTTTTACTTCCTCCTGGTCATTTGGCTTTACAATGAGAAAGGATATTTTTCTCTTAATTCAACTTGAAACCACTTTCTGTTTTGCATATATAAGAAAAGTAAAGTTCATATTTTGACATCCTTCTATTTGGAAAATTGTGAATTCCCTCTATTTATGGCAATTGTTAGATAAGCCAATTGCTATAAATTCTACACATAGAAGAAATTACCGAAAATAAACTGAGATCTCAAAAGTGACATGTAGAAACTCCTAAAGAAATATCAAATTCTCATTAATCATCAAAAGTATTTAAGTTTACTTAAACAGTAGATAGATAGATGATAGTTATAAAGGCAAGACAGATTTGATAGATGGACAGATAGATGGATGGTATTTTAGTCAACTTGCTGTGACCAAATTACCTGGTATAAACAACTTCAAGGAGGAAAGGTTTTTTTGGGGGGGGGGAAATTCCAGATCTAAACCATAACAGATAAATAGGTGAATTTGTAGCTAGATAAAGAAATATATAGATTGACAGACATATATACATATGTACATGCAAATATTTTTCGATGAGAACATGTTTCTTTTCCCTAAATTGTTGATAAATTTTAATTCTTCAAAAGAGCCTGAATGCTTGAAATATTCGGGCTTCCACAGGATTCACAGCATTTTATTATTTTTTATGGTAAAAAAACTGATATGCCATCATTTATCTAATTGATGGTTAACTTTCTGGCAGGAAAGCAACCTGATAGAAATATGAGTCTAATTAGTTGTTTTAAAACCTAATTTAATGTAGTGACAGAAGTGAGGGAAAATTTAACTGAACCTAAGATTCAATCTCTTCCATTTGTCAATTTGCACATACAGCTTTGGCTGATAGTTGTAACTATTTGATATTCTCCCAACTTTATTTGATGCTGTTTATAGTTATCTATTTGCACCTTTGGAACACAGTGTTTTCTCTTCTTCCATAAGATTGATCTTCAGTACTGTAAAGGTTCCACCTTATTCTCCCTAAAATGTACCCTACAGTTAGTTATCTCTGATGAGTGAACCTAATTCTATTCTGCCTGAACTGTCAGTTATTAATGATGGGCTAATGTGGATGTCCTTTCAAGAGGAGAAAAACAAAACAAAACAAAAAAAGAGAAAACAAGTTGCCCAATGAGTTTTGAATTGATTCCATTAACAATGTTCATGATTGCTTGTATAAGGGGAAAAAAAGATTGTTATAGAAGAGCCTATTAAAATGCCAGGAAATTTCTCAGCAGTTTAAATACTCTTAAATTTTTAAATGCTATACTAGCTAGCAGAGCTGTAGTAGATTGAATTAAGCTTCATTATTGATTCCCCAAGACTTTGTTGGTATGTTGCCCATTTAAATACATTATCAGATACTTAAAAAGTAATTTATTATGCTTTGAAGAACATTTACTTCATTTAAAACAGCTAATAACATCATTCAAATGAGAGAAGGTGTCAGGACTCAATAAATGAAAAATCTGGATGCAGACA
>PVHX01022745.1:0-27105 GCA_004024805.1 Geosciurus inauris
ACCTGGCTATATGCCAGAAACTTGCAGTAAACAGGTGGACAACTTAAGGAAGTGCACAGCATTGGCTGGCAGCAACGTCACTGTGCATGCTTGGCTCGTGGGCATTGCCTGCTCTGATACACGCCTGTATTCTGCTCATGCATTCCCCTCGTGCTTGATAATGCTATTCCTGCTAATTGGTTATAACTCTGCTCTGTAAGACTTCCTGCTGTATGAAAAAGTATATAGAAGGTGGCTGGGGGAAAAAGCAGAGAGAACAAAGAGAACCTTGGAAGGCAAGAAGAGCGCTCGACAAAATAAAGACTGCTTTCTAAGTACAACAGTGTCCTTATTGTCTCCTGCCGGCGGGCGACGATAGTTGGAGTTAGTTTTAGGGTTAGAGTAGGGGTTGGTGTTGGGTTAGGGTTGGGTTAGGATTAGGGTTAGGGTTGGGTTAGCATTTGGGTTTAGGGTTAGGGTTAGTGTCAGGTTTAGCGTTAGTTTAGAGTTCAGGTTAGGGTTTGGGTTAGGGTTAGAGGTTAGGTGTTAGGGTTAGGTTTAGGGTTAGCTCTAGGGCTAGGGTTAGGGTTTAGGGTTAGGGTTAGGGTTAGTGTTTTAGTGTTAGGTATAGGGATTAGGGGTTAGGTTTACAGTTAGGGGTTAAGTTTAGGATTAGGTTTAGGGGTAGAGGGTTAGGGTTAGGGCTAGTGTTAAGGGTTAGAATTAGAATTAGTGTTATGGTTAGGCTTTAGTTTTAGAGTTAGGGTTAGGGTTAGGGATTACAGTTAGGGTTAGTATTAGGGTGTTAGAGTTAGGGTTAGTTTTGTGTTAGGATTAGGGTTAGGTTTGTGTTAGAGGTAAGGTTTTAGGGTTAGAGTTAAGGTTAGGGTGATATTAGGGTTGAGGGCTTAGGGTTAGCGTTAGGGTTAGGGTTAGTGTTAAAGTTCAGGGTTAGGTTTAGTGTTATGTTTAGGATTTAGGGTTAGGTTTTGGGTTAGGCGTTAGCCTTAGTGTTACGGTTAGGTTTATGGGTTAAAGTTAGGGTTTAGGGGTTAGGATGAGAATTAGTGTTAGGTTAATATTTAGGGTTAGGTTGTAGGGTTAGTGTTAGGTTGTAGGGGGTAGGGTTAGTGTTAGTGTGTAGAGTTAGGGTGTAGGGTTACAGTGAGAATAAGGGTTAGCGTTAGGGTTAGGGTTAGGGATCAGAGTTAGGGTTAGGAATTTATTAGGGTTTAGGGTTTAAGGTTTAGGTTTAGGGTTCAGGGTTAGCATAAGAGTTAGGGTTAGGGTTAGGGGGTTAGGGTTAAGATTATGGTTTAGTTGTTAGGGTTAGGGGTTAGCGTTAGCATTAGAGTTAGAGTTTAGGGTTAGTGTTGGGTTTAGGGTTAGTTTTAGGGTTAGAGTAATGGTTGATGTTAAGTTAGGGTTGGGTACATTTTAGGGTTATGGTTAGGGTTAGGGTTTGGGTTTTAGGGTTAGTGTTAGGATTAGGGGTTAGGGTTAGGGTTTAGGGTTAGGATAAGCGTTAGGTTTAGTGTTAGGTTTAGGGTTAGGGTTAGGCTTAAGTTTAGGGTTAGAGATTAGGGGTTAGGATTAGTGGATAGGGTTAGGGCTAGGGCTAGGTCTAGAGTTAGGGCTAGGTTTAGGGTTTAGCATTTAGGGTTTAGGATTAGGGTTATAGGTTATGGGTTATGGTTAAGTGTTAAGTTCTGGGGTTAGAGGTTAGGTTTATGGGTTAGGGTTAGGGTTATGGATAGGGTGTTAGGTTGTTAGGGTTAGAGTTAGAATTATTGTTAGTGTGTTAGGTTTAGATTTAGAGTTAGAGTTAGGGTAAGGATTAAAGTTTAGGTTTTAGGGTTTAGGGTTTAGGGTTAGGGTTAGGGGTTATGTTTAGTGTTAGGGTTAGTGTAAGGGTTAAGTTATGTTTTAGAGTTTAGGGATTAGGGTTAGTATTCAGGGTTAGGGTTAGGGTTAGTGGTTAGATGTTAGAGTTAGGTTTAGGGTTAGGGTGTAGGGTTAGGATTAGCATGTAGAATGTAGTGTTAGGTTTAGGGTTAGGGTTAGGTTTAGGATTAGGGTTTAAAGTTTAGGGTTAGTGTTCAGGGTTAGAATTAGGCTTAGGGTTAGAGGTTAGGATTAGGATTAGTATTAGAGGGTTAGTGTTAGGTTTAGATTTAGAGGGCTAGTATTAGTTTTAGCTTTAGGGTTAGAGTTATGTTTAGGGGTTAGGGTTAGGGGTTAGAATTGGGATTAGTGTGTTTACGTTAGGTTTAGGATTCGGGTGTTAGGGTTAGTGTTAGTGTTAGGGTTAGGGTTAGTTTTAGAGTTAGAGTGGAGGGTTAGGTTTTGTGTTAGGGTTAGGGTTAGTGTTTGGGGTTAGGTTTAATGTTAGGGTTAGAGTGTTAGGGTTAGGGTTAGGGTTAGGTTTAGATGGTTAAGGTAAAGGTTAGGGTTAGGCTTAGTTGTTAGGTTTAGGGTTAGTTTTAGAGATAGAATTTAGAATTACAGTTAGGATTAGGGTGTTAGGAATAGGTTTAGGGTTAGGGTTAGAGTGTTAGTGTTAGGGTTACGGATAAAGTTAGGGCTGTTATGATTAGGCTTAGGGTTAGGGATATGGTTAGAATTGTTAGGATTAGGGTTAGAGTTATGGTTAGTGTTAGGTTAAGTGTTAGGTTAAGGGTAAGGGTTAGGGTTAGGTTTAGGGTTTGAGTTATGTTTAGGTTTAGGGTTAGGGTTAGGTTTTAGGGTTAAATTTAGGTTTAGGTTTAGGTTTAGGCTTAGAGGTTAGGCTTAGAGGTTAGGCTTAGGGTTAGGGTTAGGGTTAGTGTTAGGGTTACAGTAGGGGTTGGTGTTGAGTTAGGGTTGGGTTAGGGTTACTGTTAGGTTTTGTGTTTAGTGTTAGGGTAAGTGTTAGCTTTAGTGTTAGTTTAGAGTTAGGGTTAGGGTTTGGGATATAATTAGAGGTTAGGAGTTAGGTTTAGGTCTAGGGCTAGGGTTAGGGTAAAGTGTTTAGGGTTAGGGTTAGGGTTAAAGTTAGGGTTAGGGTTCAGGGTTAGGGTTAGGGTTTGTGTTAGGGTTTAGGGTTATGGTTTATGTTAGGGTTATGTTTAGAGTTTAGGGTTAGTGTTACAGTTAGGGTTAGGGTGTAGGTTTATGGTTAGAATTAGTGTTAGGGTTAGGGTTAGAGGGTTAGGGTTAAGGTAGGGTTAGTGTTAGGTTTATGGTTAGGGTTAAAATTAGAGGGTTAGGTTTAGGGTTAGTGTTAGGGTTAGGGGTTAGGCTTAGGGTTTTGTTTATGGTTAGGGTTTAGGGTTATGTTTAAGGTTAATGTTAGGGTTAGTGTTAGGGTTAGGGGCTAGGCTTGTGGTTAGGTTTAGTTTTATGGTTTAGGGTTATGGTTAGGGTGTTAGGGTTAGGGTTAGTTTTAGGGTTAGATTTTGTGTTTAGTGTTAGTTTTAGAGTTAGGGTTTTGGGTTAAAGTTTAGGGTTAGCATTTAGGGTTAGGGTCAGGCTCAGGTTTAGGGTTGGGGTTGAGTTTGCGGGTGGGCTTAGGGTTAGAGTTATGGTTAGGGGTTATGTGTTAATGTTAGGGTTAGGGTTAGAGTTAGGGTTGGGTTTAGGGTTATGGTTTTGTGTTAGGTTTAGTGTTAGGGTTTAGTGTTATGTTTAAGGTTAGGGTTAGTGTTAGGTTTAGAATAGGGGTTGGTGTTGTGTTCAGGTTGTGTTTAGGGTTGCATTTATAGTTAGAATTTAGGGTTAGGGTTAGGGTTATGGGTGAGGTTTAGGTTTAGGGTTATAGTTAGGGTTGAGTTTAGGGTTAGGGTTTAGGGTTAGGGTTAGAGTTTAGGGTTAGAGTTAGAGTTAGGGTTAAGGGTTATTGTTAGGGTTAAGGGTTAGTGTTAGAGTGAGGGTTAGGGGTTATGGTTAGGTTTAGGGTTAGGGTTTGGGTTTAGGGTTCAAGTTATGCTTTGGGTTAAGGTTAGGTTTAGAGGTTAAGGTTAGGGTTGAGGGTTAGAGTTAGTTTTAGGTTTAGGGTTAGGTTTGGGGTTAGGGGTTAGAGTTAGGTTTGAGGTTAGGGTTATGTTTATGGTTAGGGTTAGAGTTTAGAGGCTAGGGTTAGTGGTATGGGTTAGGGTTAGTGTTACCCTTAGTGTTAGGCTTAGGAGTTAGGGTTAGGGTTTAGAGCTAGTGTTTATGTTTTAGTGTTTAGTGTTTAGGTTTAGGGTTAGAGTTAGTGTTAGTTTTAGTGTTTAGGGTTAGGGTTTAGAATTCATGGTTTAGGGCTTAGGGTTAGTCTTATGGTTAGGATTAGAGGTTAGGTTTAGGGTTTAAATTTAGGGCTTAGGGGTTATGATTAAGAATTAAGGTTTGTTTATGATTATGGTTAGTGTGTTAGGGTTTGAGTTAGATTTAGGTTTAGGGTTAGGGAAAGTGTAAGAGTTAGGGTTAGGGTTAGTGTTAGGGGTTAGTGTAAGGGTTAGGGTTAGGGAAAGTGTAAGAGTTAGGGTTAGGGTTAGATTTAAGGGTTAGGGTTAGGGGTAGTGGTTAAGGTTAGTGTTAGTGTTAGGATTAGGTTAGGGTTTTGGCTTAGGGTTTACGGTTAGGATTCAAGTTTAAGGTTAGGTTTAGAGGGTTAGGGTTAGGGTTAGGTTTAGAGGGTTAGTGTTAGGGATTGGGTTAAGTTAAGGGGTTAGTGTTAGTGTTAGCATTAGGGTAAGATTTAGGTTTAGGTTTGGGTTTAGGATTAGGTTTAGGTTTAAGGTTTAGGGTTAGGGTTTTGGGTTAGGATTAGGGTGTAGGGTTAGGGTTAGGGTTTAGGGTTGCAGTTTGGGTGAAGGTTAGGTTTAGGGTTTAGGGTTAGTATTAGGGTTAGTGTTAGGTTTTGGGGTTAGGGTTTGATTTAGGGTTAGGTTTAGGGTTAGTGTTAGAATTAGAATAGGGGTTGGTGTTGGTTTAGGGTTGGGTTAGGGTTAGGGTTTGGTTTTAGGATTAGGGTTAGATTAAGGTTAAGGGTTAGGTTTAGGGTTAAGGATTAGTGTTAGGGTTAGGGTTAGGATTAGGGTTTAGGGTTAGGATTAGTGTTAGAGGAGTAGGGTTATGGTTAGTGTTCGTTTTAGAGCATTAGGGTTTGGTTATGGTTAGGGTTAGGTTTAGTTGTTAGGGTTAGGGTAATATTTAGGGTTAGAATTTAGATTTAAAGTTAGGGTTTGGGTATTAGGGATAGGTTTACTGTAAGGTTTAGGGCATTAAGGTTAGGGATAGGGATAGGTTTAGGGTTGTTAGGATTAGGGTAAGGGTTAGGGTTAGTGCTACACTAAGAGTTAGATTAAGTGTAAGGGTCAGGGTTAGGGTTAGAGTTAGGGATTCAGGTTATGTTTAGGTTTAGCTTTAGTGTTAGGGCTGGGGTTAGTGTTTTGGGTAAGTTTTAGTGTTAGGGTTAGGGTTTAGGGTTAGGGTTAGGGTTTGTGTTAGGATTTGGTTAGGGTTTATAGTTAGGGTTGGGTTTATGGTTAGGGTTTTGTGTTAGGTTTAGTGTTAGGGTTTAGGGTTAGGGTTTAGTGTTAGGGTTAAGGGAAGGGTTAGTGTTAGGTTTAGAATAGGGTTGGTGTTGTGTTAGGATTGGGGTTAGGGTTGGATGTAGGGTTAGAATTTAGGGTTAGGGTTAGGGTTATGGTTAGGGGTGAGGTTTAGGGTTAGGGTTAGAGTTAGGGTTGGGTTTAGCATTAGGGTTTAGGGTTAGGGCTAGGCTTTAGGGTTAGGGATAGAGTTAGGGTTAAGGGTTAGGTTTCAGTTTAAAGGTTAGTGTGAGGGTTAGGGTTAGGGGTTATGGTTAGATTTAGGGTTAGGGTTTGGGTTTAGGGTTTTGGTTAGGCTTTGGGTTAGGGTTAGGTTTAGAGGTTAAGGTTTGTGTTGAGGGTTAGAGTTAGTGTTAGATTTAGGGTTAGGTTTGTGGTTAGGGGTTAGGGTTATGTTTACGGTTAGGTTTAGGGTTAGGGTTAGAATTTAGGGATTAGGGTTAGTGGTATGGGTTAGAGTTAGGGTTACCATTAGTGTTAGGGTTAGGAGTTAAGGTTAGGGTTAGGGTTTAGAGATAGTGTTTATGTTTTAGGGTTTAGTGTTTAGTTTTAGGGTTAGAGTTAGTGTTAGGTTTAGGGTTAGATTTAGTGTTTAGTGTTAGGGTTTAGGGTTCATGGTTTAGGGCTTAGGGTTAGGGTTATGGTCAGGATTAGAGGTTATAGGTTAGGTTTAGGATTTAAGTTTAGGGCTTAGGGGTTATGGTTAAGAGTTAGGGTTGGGTTAGTTTTACTATTAGGTTGTTAGGGTTTGGGTTAGATTTAGGGTTAGGGTTAGGGAAAGTGTAAGGGTTAAAGTTAGATTTAGGTTTAGGGGTTAGGGTTAGGGCTAGTGTTTAGGGTTAGTGTTAGTGTTAGATTATGGTTTTGGTTTAGTGTTTATGGTTAAGGTTCAAGTTTAGGGTTAGGTTTAGTGTTAGTGTTAGGGTTAGAGGGTTAAGGTTAGGGTTAATTTTAGAAAGTTAGTATTAGGGTTAGGGTTAATTTAAGAGGTTAGGGTTAGTGTTAGCATTAGGGTTAGAGTTAGGTTTAGGTTTGGGGTTAGGGTTAGGGTTAAGGTTAGGGTTAGGGTTTGTGTTTAGGGTTAGGGTTAGTGTTAGGTTTAGTGTTAGTTTAGATTTAGAGTTAGGGTTTGGGATAAGAATAGAGGTTAGGGGTTAGGGTTACAGTTAGCATTAGGCTTAGTGTTAGGTCTAGGACTAGGGCTAGGGCTAGGGTTAGAGTTTAGGGTTTAAGGTTAGGGTTTTAGAGTTTAGGGTTTTAGGTTTAGGGTTAGGGTTAGTTTTTTGGGTTAACATTAGCGTTTGTGTTGGGATTTGGTTAGGGGTTAGGGTTAGGGTTAGGTTTAGGGGTAGGTTTAGTGTTAGAGTTAGTGTTACGGTTAGGGTTATGGTGTAGAGTTAGGGTGTACGGTTATGGTTATGATTAGGGCTAGGGTTAGAGGGTTAGGGTTTAGGATTTAAGGTTAGGGTTAGGGTTTAGTGTTAACGTTAGGGTTTGTGTTAGGATTTGGTTAGGGTTTAGGTTTAGGGTTAGTGTTAGGGTTAGGTTTAGTGTTAGAGTTAGTGTTACACTTAGGATTATGGTGTAGGATTAGGGTGTACAGTTAGGGTTAGGATTAGGGTTAGGGTTAGATGGTTAGGGTTAAGGTGAGGTTTAGTGTTAGGGTTAGGGTTAAATTTAGAGGGTTAGGTTTAGGGTTAGTGTTAGGGTTAGGGGTTAGGCTAAGGTTTTCATTTAGGTTAGGGTTTAGGGTTATGGTTAGGGTTAGTGTTAGGGATAGTGTTAGGGTTAGGGGCTAGACTTGTGGTTAGGTTTAGTGTTATGGTTTAGGGTTATGGTTAGTGTTTTAGGGTTAGTGTGAGGGTTAGTGTTAGGTTTAGGATTTAGTGTTTGGTTTAGAGTTAGTGTTTTGGGTTAAGGTTTAGGAGTAGGGTCAAGCTTAGGGTTAGTTTTGGGGTTGAGGTTGGCGATGCGCTTAGGGTTAGAGTTATGGTTAGTGTTTATGTGTTAGGGTTAGGATTGGGGTTAGAGTTAAGATTGGGTTTATGGTAAGGGTTTTGTGTTTGGTTTGGTTTTAGGGTTTAGTGTTAGGGTTAAGGTTAGGGTTAGTGTTAGGTTTAGAATAGGAGTTGGTGTTGTGTAAAGGTTGTGTTTAGGATTGGATTTAGGGTTAGAATTTAGGGTTAGGGTTGGGGTAAGGTTTAGTGTTAGGGTTTGGGTTAGTGTTGGGTTTAGCATTAGGGTTTATGGTTAGGTTTAGGGATTAGGGTTAGGGTTAGAGTTAGGGTTAAGTGGTAGGGTTAGGGTTAGGGTTAAGAGTTAGTGTTAAGTTTAGTGTTAGGGGTTATGATTAGATTTAGAGTTAGGGTTTGGGTTTAGTGTTTCGGTTATGCTTTGGGTTAGGGTTAGGGTTAGAGGTTAGGTTAGGGTTAGGTTGAGATTTACGGTTAAGGTTAGTGTTACTGTTTATGGTTAGGGTTAGCATTAGGGTTAACAGGGTTATGTTTAGGGTTAGTTTTAGAGTTTAGGGGTTAGGGTTAGTGTTACCGTTACTGTTAGGGTTAGGATTTAGGGTTAGAGTTAGTGTTTAGAGCTAGTGTTTATGTTTTAGGGTTTAGTGTTTAGGTTTAGGGTTAGAGTTAGTGTTAGGTTTAGGGTTTGGTTAGTGTTTAGGGTTCATGGTTTAGGGTTTAGGGTTAGGGTTAAGGTTAAGATCAGAGGTTAGGGGTTAGGTTTGGAGTTTAAGTTTAGGGCTTAGGGGTTATGGTTAAGAGTTTGGGTTGGGTTAGTGTTATGGTTAGGGTGTTATGGTTTGAGTTAGATTTAGTGTTAGGGTTAGGGAAAGTGTAAGAGTTAGGGTTAGGGTTAGGGTTAGGGCTAGTGGTTAGGGTTAGTGTTAGTGTTAGGGTTAGGTTAGGGTTTTGGTTTAGGGTTTACGGTTAGGTTTCAAGTTTAGGGTTAGGTTTAGTGTTAGTGTTAGAGTTAGAGGGTTAGGGTTAGGGTTAGGTTTAGACGGTTATTGTTAGGGTTAATTTAATGGGTCAGGGTTAGTGTTAGCATTAGGGTTAAAGTTAGGTTTTGGTTTGGGTTTAGGGTTAGGGTTAGGGTTAAGGTATAGGGTTAGGGTTTGGGTTAGGATTAGTGTGTAGGATGTAGGGTTAGGGTTAGGGTTTAGGGTTACGGTTTGGGTTAAGGTGAGGTTTAGGGTGTAGGGTTAGGGTTTAGTGTTAGAGTTTAGGGTTTGGATTAGTGTTAGGATTAGAGTAAATGTTCATCTTAGGTTTGAGTTGGGGTTAGGTTGAGTGTTAGCGGTTATGGTTAGGGTTAGGGTTTGGGTTAGGGTTAGGTTTTAGGGGTTAGGGTTAGGGTTAGGGTGGAGGGTTAGGTTTAGGGTTAGGGTTTGGGATAGGTTTAGTGTTAGGGGTAATATTTAGGTTTAGGGTTATGGGTAAGTTTAGGGTTGGTCTAGGTTTAGGATTTAGGGCTATGGTTAATGTTAGGGTTTAGAGTTAAGGTTTAGTGTTAGGGTTTAGGGTTAAAATTAGTGTTAGGGTTTGGATTAGGGTTAGGTTTAAGGTTTCGGGTTCAGGGTTAGGTTTAGGGTTAAGTTTACAGTTAGGGTTAGGGGTTATGTGTTAGAATTAGGTGTTAGTGTGAGGGTTAGCCTTAGGTTTGTTAGAATTAGGGTTAGGGTTAGTGTTAGGTTTAGGTTTAGGCTTTAAGGGTTAGGGTTAGGAGTAAAGTTTGGGGTTTTGGTTAGGGTTAGAGGGTTTGGGTTAGGGTTAGTGTTAGGGATAGGGGTTAGTGTTATGGGTAAGGTGTAGGGTTAGGGTTAAGGTTAGGTTTAGGGGTTAGATGTTAGGCTTAGGGATATGATTAGGGTGGAGTGTTAGGTTTAGTGTTAGAGTTAGGGTTAGGGGTAAGGTGTAGGGTTAGGGTTAATGTTTGGGATAGGGTTAGGGTTAGGATGAGTGTTTAACATTAGGGTTAGGGTTAGGGTTAGGTTTAGGATAAGGGGTTATTTAGTGTTAGGGTTAGGGTGTAGGGTGTATAGTTATGGTTATGGTTTCAGCTTAGGTTTTGGGTTCGGGTTAGGGTTAAGGATTAGGTTTAGGTTTTGGATTAGTGTTAGGGTTAGGTTTTAGGTTTTAGGGTTAGGGTTAGGGGTTAGTGTTTAGGGTTAGGTCTTAGGGTTAAAGTTAGGGCTAGTTTTGTTAGGGTTAGAGTTAGGGTTAGGGTTACAGTTAGGGTTAGGTTTAGTGTAAGGTTAAGGTTTTAGGATTATAGTTAGGGTTGGAATAAAGGTTTAGGGTTAGGGTTAGGGTTACATTAGGGTTAGGGTTTAGAAGTTAGGGTTAGTGTTAGGGTTTGGGGTTATGCTTAGGTTAAGTGTAGAGGGTTTTGGTTAGGGGTAGTGTTATGATTAGCAGTTAGCGTTAGGGGTAAGGGTTTAGGGTTAGGGTTAGTGTTAAGGTCAGAGTTAGGTCTTAGGGGTTAGGGTTAGGCTTATAATTTAGGGTTATGACTGAGTGTTAGCAATTAGTGTTAGGGACAGGCTTAGGGTTAAATTTGGGGTTGAGTTTGAAGATGGGCTTAGGTTTAAGTTTATGGTTAGGGTTTTGGTGTTAGAGATAGGGTTAGGGTTAGGGTTAGGGTTGGGTCTAGGGATAGGGTTTATGGTTAGGGTTAATGCTAGGGTTTAGGGTTGGGTTAGGGTTAGAGTAAGGGTTGGTATTTGGTTAGGGTTGGGGTTAGGTTGAGGGTTAGAGGTTAGGGTTAGGGTTTGGGTTTGGGTTGGAGTTAGGTTTTAGGGGTTAGGGTTAGGGTTATGGTTAGGGTGGAGGGTTAGTTTTAGGGTTAGGTTTGGGGTTAGGATTAGTGTTAGGGGTAATGTTTAGGTTTGGGTTAAGTTTTGGGTTAGGGTTAGAGTTAGTGTTTGGTTTTGGGGTTAGGGTTTGTTTTCAGGTTAGGTTTAGGGTTTAGGGTAGGTGTTATGGCTAGTGTTAGGGTGTTAGGGTTAGTGTTTTAGGGTTAGGTATAAAGGTTAGGGGTTAGGATTAGGGTTAGGGGTTAGTGGTTAGGGTTAAGTGTGAGGGTTAGGGTTAGAGTTAGTTTTCTTAAAGTTAAAGATAGGGTTAGGGTTAGGTTTAGGATAAGGTTTAGGATTAAAGTAAGGGTTTAAGTTTAGGGTTAGGGTTAGTGTTAGTGTTAAGTATGAGAGATAGGGTTAGAGTTAGTTCTCTTAAAGTTAGGTTTAGGTTTGGGTTAGGTTTAGGGTAAAGTTTAGGATTAAAGTAAGGGTTTAGGGTGAGGGTTAGGGTTAGGGTTAGTGTTACAGTTTAGGGTTAGGGTTAGGAGTTAGGGATTGGGGTTAGGATTAGGGTTTTGTGTTAAGGTTAGGGTTAGAGGGTTTGGTTTAGGGTTAGGGTTAGGGTAAGTGGAAAAAGTTTAAGGTTAGGGTTTGGATTAAGGTTAGGGTTTAGGGTTAGGTTTAGTGTTAGGGTTAGGGTTTTAGGTTAGGATTTGGTTTAGGGTTAGGGTAAGGGATTAGGGATTAGGGTTAGGGTTAGAGTTAGGGGTTAGGCATTGGAATTAGGTGTTAAGGTTAGGGTTAGGTTTAGTTTTAGGTTAAGGTTAAGTTTTAAGGTAATGTTTTAGAATTACGGTTAGGTTTAGGGTAAAGGTTTAGGGTTAGGGTTAGGGTTAGAGGTTAGGAATTAGGGTTAGAATTAGAGTTTGGGGTTATTGTTAGGGTTAAAGTTAGAGTGTTTTGTTTAGGGGTAGGATTAGGGTTAGAGATTTGCTTTAGGGGTAAGGGTTTAGGGTTAGGTTTAGTGTTAGGGTTAGTTTTTAGGCTTAGGGTTAGGGTTAGAGTTAACGGTTAGGTTTAGGGTTCGGGTTGGGTTTAGAGGTTAGTGTTAGTGTTCTGGTTAGGTTTAGGGGCTAGGGTTAGGGGTTAGGGTTAGGTTGTTATGGTTAGTTTGAATGTTAAGTTTAGGGTTAGGATTAGGGTTAGGGTTAGGGTTAATGTTAGGTTTAGGGTAAGGTTATGGATTAGGGTTAAGGTTAGGGTTAGGTTTAGGGTTAGGAGTTAGGGGTAGGGTAAGGGTTAGGGTTAGAGGGTTTGGGTTAGGGTTAGTGTTAGGGTTATGGGTTAGGATTAGGGGTAATGGTTTAGGGTTAGTGATATGTTTAGGGTTATAGGTGAGATGTTAGGGTTAGGGATAGGGTTATGGTGGAGTCTTAGGCTTAGAGTTAGGGTTAAGGTTAGAATCAGGGTTTAGGGTTAGGGTTAGGGTTAGCATTAGAGAGTTAGGTTTAGGGTTAGGGTTAAGGTTAGTTGTTAGGGTTAGGGTTAGTTTTTAGGGTTAGGGTTAGTTGTTAGGGTTAGGGTTCGGTTTAGGGTTAGAATTTAGATTTATGGTTAGGGTTTGGGTTTTTGGGATAGGTTTAGGGTTAGGGTTAGGGTGTTAGTGTTAGGGATAGGGGTAGGTTTAGTGTTGTTAGGATTAGGGTTAGAGTTATGATTAGTGTTATTCTAAGAGTTAGGTTAAGTGTAAGGGCCAGGGTTAGGACTTCAGGTTATGTTTAGTGTTAGTGTTATGTTTAGTGTTTAGGTTAAGGTTTAGGTTTAGGGTTAGGGTTAGTGTTTAGGGTTCAGGTTATAATTTTTGTTAGGATTTGGTTAGGGTTTAGGGTTAGGGTTAGTGTTAGGTGTTATGGCTAGGGTTATGGTGTTAGGGTTAGGGTTAGTGTTTTAGGGTTAGTTATAGGGTTTAGGGGTTAGGGTTAGAGTTAGAGGTTGGGGTTAAGGTTAGTTTTAGGGGTAGAGCTTTATGGTTAGGGTTAGGTTATGATTTAGAATTATGGTTAGAGTTACGGTTAGGCATTAGTTTTAGGTTTAGGTTTAGGGTTAGGGATTACATATAGAATTAGGGTGTTATGGTTAGGGGTAGGGTTTGGGTTATGGGTTAGATTTTAGGGTTAGGGTTAAGGTTACATTTAGGTTAGGGTTACGATTAGGGTTTGGGATTAGGATTAGTGTTAGTGTTAGAGGGTTAGGGTTAGGGTTAGGTTTAGAGGGTTAAGTTTATGGTTAGGCTTAGGTTTAGAGTGTTGGAGTTAGGATTAGTGTTAGTGTTTGAGTTAGGGTTAGGTGTTAGGTTTAGGGTTAGTGTTAGTGTTAGGGTTAGTTGTTAGGATTATGCTTAGGGTTAGGGTTTTATGGTTAGGTTTAGGGTTAGGTGTTAGGGTTAGGTTTTAGGGTTAGGGTTAGGGTTAAGTTTTAGGTTTAGGGTTAGTGCTAGGATTAGGGTTTAGGTTTAGGTTTAGAGTAGTGTTATGGGTTAGGTTTAGTGTTAAGGTTAGGTTTATGGGTTAGGGTTAGGGGTTAGGGGTGTTAGGGTTAGTTTTAGGTTTATATTTATGGTTATGTTGTAGGATTAGTGTTTGATTGTAGGGTGTATGTTAGCATTAGGTTGTAGGGTTAGTGTGTATGGTTATGGTTGGGATAAGGTTTAGGTTTAGGGTTAGGTTTTAGGGGTTAGGGTAAGGCATTAGGGTTAGGTTTAGGGTTAAGGTTTAGGTTTAGTGTTAGGGTTAGAGTGTTAGTGTAAGTGTTAGGGTTAGTGTTCGGGTTAGAGGTTTAGGGTTAGTTTTAGGATTAGGGTTAGGGTTAGGGATTAGGCTTATGGTTAGGTTTAGTGTTAGGGTTTAGGATTATGGTTAGGGTGTTAGGGTTAGTGTGAGGTTTAGGGTTAGGGTTAGGGTTTAGTGTTAGGGTTAGGTTTAGTGTTTAGGGTTACTGTTTAGGGTTCGCGTTTAGGGTTAGGGACAGGCTTAGAATTAGGGTTTGGGTTGAGGTTGGGGATGGATTTAGGGTTAGGGTTATGGTTAGGGATTAGGTGTTAGTGTTAGGGTTAGGGTTAATGTTAAGGTTGGGCCTAGGGTTATGGTTTAGGGTTATGGTTAATGTTAGGATTTAGGGTTAGGGTTTAGTGTTAGAATTTAAGGTTTGAGTTAGTGTTAGTGTTAGAGTAAGGGTTGGTCTTGGGTTATGGTTGGGGTTAGGTTGAGGGATAGGGGTAAGGGTTAGGGTTTGGGTTAGGGTTAGGGTTTGGGTGGAGGGTTAGGTTTAGGTTTAGGGTTAGAGTTAGTGTTAGGGGTAATGTTTAGGTTTAGGGTTAGGGTTTGTGTTAGGGTTAGTGTTAGAGTTTGGGTTTGGGGTTAGAGTTTTGCTTAGGATTAGGTTTAGTGTTTCAGGTTTTGGGTTAGAGTTAGAGTTAAGTTTAAGGGTTAGGGTTAGGGGTTAGAATTAGGTGTTAGGGTTAGGGCTAGTGTTAGGTGTGTTAGGATTAAAGTTAGGCTTATGGTTAGGTTCAGGGTTAGGGGTTAGGTTTAGGAGTAGGGTTTTGGGTTATGGTTAGTGTTAGGGTAAGAGGGTTTGTGTTACAGTTAGTGTAGGGTTAGGGGTTAGGGTTAGTGGTAAAATTTTAAGGTTAGGGTTAAGGTTAGGGTTAGGGTTAGGGGTTAGGTGTTAGTGTTAGTGTTAATGTTAGTGTTAGGGTTAGGTTTAGACGTTAGGTGTTAGCATTAGGGATAGGATTAGGGTGGAATGTTAGCTTTAGTGTTAGGGTTAGGTTTAGGGTTTAGGTTTAGTGTTAGGATTAGCGATAGATTGTTAGGGTTTAAATTAGGTTTAACGTGTTAGGGTTAGGGTTAGTGTTAGGGTTATTGGTTAGGTTTAGCGTTAGGTTTAGGGTTAGAATTTAGTTTTATGGTTAGGGTTTGGGTGTTAAGGATAGTTTTAGGGTTAGGGCTAGGGTGTTAGCATTAGTGAAAGGGATAGGTTGAGTGTTGTTAGGATTAGGGTTAGGGTTATGGTTAGTGTTAGGCTAAGAGTTAGCTTAAGTGTAAAGGTTAGGGTTAGGGTTAGGGAGAGAAATTTGGGACATGTTTAGGTTTAAATTTAGTGTTAGTGTTAGGGCTAATGTTTAGGGTAAGTTCTAGGGTTAGGGTTAGGGTTAGTGTTTGTGTTAGGATTTGGTTAGGGTGTAGGGTTTAGGGTTAGGGTTAGGGTTAGGGTTAGTATTAGGTGTCAGGGCTAGGGTTAGGGTTAGTGTTTTAGGGTTATGTATAGGGGATAGGGGTTAGGGTTAGGGGTTGAAGTAGGGATGAGTTTAGGGGTAGAGGGTTAGGGTTAGGGTTAGTGTTAGGGGTTAGGATTAGTGTTAGAGTTATGGTTAGACGTTAGTTTTAGGGTTAAGGTTATGGATTAGGGTTAGAGTTAGTGTTAGGCTGTTAGGGTTAGGGTTAAGGTTAGGATTGGGGTTAGGGTTTTGGGGTTAAGTTTAGGCATTAGGGTTAGTGTTAGGGTCAAGGTTTAGGGTTAGGGTTAGTGTTAGGGTTAGGGTTTAGGGTTAGGTTTAAGGTTAGGGTTAGAGTTAAGGGTTAGAGTTAGGGTTATGTTTAGGGTTAGTGCTTTAGGGTTAGGTATCGGGGTTAGGGGTTAGGGTTAGAATTTGGGTTGGGTTTAAGGTTAAGTTTATGGTTAGAGGGTTAGGGTTAGTGGTTAGAATTAGGGTTAGAATTATGGTTAGGCATTAGTCTTAGGGTTAGAGTTATGGTTAAAGTTTAGCATTAATGTTAGGTTTAGAGTATTATGGTTAGGGTTAGGGTTAGTATTAGGGGTCAGGTTTTAAGTTAGAGTTAGGGTTAGGGCTAGGTTTAGGGTAAAGGTTAGGATTAGGGTTAGGTATTTTAGAATCAGGATTATGGTTAGGGTTAGGGTTAGGTTAAGTTTTAGGGTTAAAGTAAGGGTTTACAATTAGGTTTAGGTTTAGGGTTAGGGTTAGTGTTTTAGGGTTATGTATAAGAGATAGGGGTTAGGGTTAGGGTTAGGGGTTGAAGTAGGGATAAGTTTAGGAGTAGAGGGTTAGGGGTTAGGGGTTAGGATTAGGGTTAGAGTTATGGTTAAGTATTAGTTTTAGGGTTAAGGTTATGGATTAGGGTTAGGGTTAGTGTTAGGGTGTTAGGGTTAGGGTTAAGGTTAGGATTGGGGTTAGGGTTTCGGGGTTAAGTTTAGGCATTAGGGTTAGTGTGAGGTTTAGGGTTAGGGTTAGGTTTTAGTGTTAGTGTTATGGTTAGGGTATAGGGTTATAGTTTGGGGTTTGCTTTAGGGTTAGGGACAGGCTTAGGGTTAGTTTTGGGATTGAGGTTGGGGATGGGCTTAGGGTGAGGGTTATGGTTAGGGGTTAGGTGTTAGGGTTAGGGTTGGGGTTAGGATTGGGTCTAGGGTTAGGGTTTAGAGTTATGATTAATGTTAGAGTTTAGGATTAGGGTTTAGTGTTAGAGTTTAGGGTTTGGGTTAGTGTTAGGATTAGAGTAACTGTTGGTCTTGGGTTAGGGTAGGGCTTAGGTTGAGTGTTAGGGGTTAGGGTTAGGGTTAGGGTTTGGGTTAAGGTTAGGTTTTAGGGGTTTGTGTTAGGGTTAGGGCTAGGGTGGAGTGTTAGGTTTAGGGTTAGGATTAGGGTTAGGGTTAGTATTAGGGGTAATGTTTAGGGTTAAGGTTAGGGTTGGGTATAGGTTTAGGGTTTAGGGTTAGGGTTAATGGTAGGTTTTAGTGTTAGGGTTTAGTATTGAGGTTTAGGGTTAAAGTTAGTGTTAGGTTTAGAGTAAGTGTTAGGATTGGTTAGGATTGGTTAGTATGGGTTAGGATTGGGGTTAGGTTTAGGGTTAGGGTTTAACATTAGGTTAGGGTTTGGTTTACATTTAGGTTTTAGGAGTTAGGGTTAGGGTGGAGGGTTAGGTTTAGGGTTAGGGTTAGTGTTAGGGGTAATGTTTAGGTTGAGAGTTAGGGTTTGGGTTAGGGTTACAGTTAGGGTTTGGGTTTGGTGTTAGGGTTTATATTAGGGTTACGTTTAAGGTTTTGGGTTTAGGGTGAAGGTTAGGGTTAAGTTTAGGGTTAGGGTTAGAAGTTGAGAGTTAGAATTAGGTGTTAGTGTTAGGCTTAGGCTTAGGTAAGAATTAGGGTAAGGGTTAGGGTTAGGTTTAGGTTTAAGTTTTAGGTGTTAGGGTTATTAGTAGGGTTTGGGGTTATGGTTAAGGTTAGAGGGTTTGGGTTAGGGTTAGTGTTAGGGTTGGGCTTAGGGTTAGGGATAGGGGTATAGAGTTAGGGCTAAGGTTTGGGTTAGGGGTTAGGTGTTAAGCTTAAGGACGAGATTAGGGTGAAGTGTTAGGTTTAGTGTGAGGGTTGTAATTAGGGTTAGGGTGAGGTTTAAGGTAAAGTTATGGGTTAGGTTAGGGTTAAGGTTAGGTTTAGGGTTTAGGGTTATTTGTAGGATTTGGGACTATGGTAAGGGTTAGGGTTTAGTGATATGGTTAGGGTTAGGGGTTAGGTGTTAGGATTAGGGATAGAGTTATGGTGGAGTGTTAGATTTACTGTTAGGGTTAGGGTTAGGTTTAGGGTTTAGGGTTAGGGTTAGGATTAGTGTTAGAGGGTTAGGATTAGGGTTAGGTTTAGAGCCTTAGTGTTAGGGTTAGTGTTAGGGTTAGAGTTAGGGTTAGTTGTTAGCGTTAGGGTTAGGTTTAGGTATAGAATTTAGATTTACAGTTAGGTTATGTGTGTTAGGGATAGGTTTAGGGTTAGGGTTAGGGTGTTAGGGTTATGGATAGTGATAAGTTTAGTGTTGTTAGGATTAGGGTTAGGTTTATGATTAGTGTTTCACTAAGAGTTAGGTTAATTGTAAGGGTCAGAGTTGGGGTTAGGGTTAGGGGTATGGGTTATATTTAGGTTTAGGTTTAGTGTTAAAATTAGGGTTAGTGTTTAGGGTAAGTTTTAGCATTAGGGTTAGGGTTAGGGTTTAGGGTTAGGGTCAGTGTTCTTGTTAGGATTTGGTTAGAATTTAGGGTTAGGTGTTAAGGCTAGGGTTATGGTTTTAGGGTTAGGGTTAGTGTTTTAGGGTTAGGTATAGTTGTTAGGGGTTAGGTTTAGGGGCTGGGGTTAATGTTAGTTTTAGGGGTAGAGGGTTATGGTTAGGGTTAGGGTTAGGTTTAGGGTTAGGGTTAGGTTTAGTATTAGGGTTTGGAGTTATGGCTATGGTTAGTATTAGGGTTTGGTGTTATGGTTAGGGTTAGAAGTAGAAGGTTTTGTTTAGGAGTAGGGTTAGGGTTAGCCATTAGCTTTACGGGTAAGGGTTAGGGTTAGTTTAGGTGTATTAGGTTTAGAGTAAGGATTAGGGTTAGGGTTAGGGTTTGGTTTAGGTTAAGTTTTAAAGTAAGGTTTTAGGGTGAGGGTTAAGTTTAGGGTAAAATTTTAAGGTTAGGGTTAGGGTTAGGGGTTAGGGATTAGGGTTAGGATTAGGGTTTCAGTTTATGGTTAGGGTTGGGGTAGAGGGGTGATTTTAGGGTTAGGGTCTAATGTTAGCATTTAGCATTAGGGGTAAAGTTTAGGGTTAGGGTTAGGGTTAGGGTTAAGGTTAGGTTAGGGTTAGGTGTTAGGGCTTAAGGTTTGGGTTAGGGTTAGGGTTAGGGTGTAGGGTTAGGTTAAGGGTTAGGGTTAGTGTTAGGGTTAGTATTAGGGGTAATGTTTAGCTTTAGGAATAGATTTTTTGTTAAGGTTAGGGTTAGGGTTCGGGTTTTGGATTAGTGTTAGGGTTAGGGTTAGGGGTTAGGGTTAGATGTTAGGGTTAGGGTTAGGGTTAGGTTTGTTAGGGTTAGTGTTAGGGTTAGAGTTAGGTTTAGGTTTAGGGGTTAGGGTTAGAAGGAGGGTTTGGGGTTATGGTTATGGTTAGTGTTAGAGGGTTTGGGTTAGGGTTAATGTTAGGGTTTGGGGTTAGGGTTAGTGGTAAGGGTTTAGGGTTAGGGTTAGGATTAAGGTTAGGGTTAGGGTTTAGGTATTTGGGTTAGAGATAGGGTTTGGGTGGAGTGTTAGGTTTAGTGTTAGGGTTAGGGTTAGAGTTAGGGGTTATGGTTAGGGTTAGGACTACCGTTAGGCAGTTAGAGATATGTTTAGAGCATTAGGGTTAGGGTTAGGGTTAGTTGTTAGAGTAACAGTTAGTTTTAGGGTTAGAATTTAGGTTTACGTTTAGGGTTTGGGTGTTAAGGATATGTTTAGGGTTATAGTTATAGTGTTAGGCTTAGGGATAGTTATAGGGTTAGTGTTGTTAGAATTAGGGTTAGGTTTATGGTTAGTGTTAGGCTAAGAGTTAGGTTAAGTGTAAGGGTTAGGGTTAGAGTTAGGGGTTTGGGTTATGTTTAGGTTTATGTTTAGTGTTAGGGTTAGTGTTAGTGTTTAGGGTTAGTTTTAGGGTTAGGGTTTGGGTTAGGGTTAGTGTTTGTGTTAGGGTTTGGTTAGGGTTTAGGGGTTAGGGTTAGGGTTAGAGTTAGGGTTAGGTGTTAGGTCTAGGGTTAGGGTGTTAGGGTTAGGGTTAGGCTTAGTGTTTAAGGGTTAGGTATAGGAGTTTAGGGTTAGAGTTAGTGTTAGTGGTTGGTGTTAGGGTTAGTGGTTGGTGTTAGGGTTAGATTTAGGGTTAGAGGGTAGGGTTAGGGTTATTGTTAGGAATTAGGATTAGGATTAGAGTTATGGTTAGGCGTTAGTTTTAGGGTTAGGTTTAGGGATTTGGGTTAGGGTTAGTGTTAGTGTGTTAGGGTTAGGGTTAAGGGTAAGGTTAGGGTTTAGTGGTTAGGGTAAGGCATTAGGGTTAGGGTTAGTGTTAAGGTTTAGAATTAGGGTTAGGGTTAGGTTTTAGGCTGAGGTTTAGGGTTAGGTTTGGAGTTAAGGGTTATTGTTAAGGTTCAGGTTAGGGTTAGGAGTTTGGGTTAGTATTTTGGTTAAGTTGTTAGTGTTAGTGTGAGTGTTAAGGTTAGGGTTAGGATTTAGTGTTAGGGTTAGGGTTAGAATTTAGGGTTACAGTTTTGGGCTAGCCTTTATTTTTGGGACAGGCTCAGGGTAAGAATTGGGGTTGAGGTTGGGGATTGGTTTAAAGTTAGGGTTATGGATAGGGTTTAGGTGTTAGGGTTAGGTTTAGTGTAAGGATATGGGTTAGGGTTAGAATTAGGTTTAGGGTTAGGGGTTGGGGTTAGTGTTAGGAGTAGGGTTTGGGGTTATGGTAAGGGTTAGGGTTAGAGAGTTTGGTTGGGTTTAGTGTTAGGATTAGGAGTTAGGGTTAGGGGTAATGGTTTAGGGTTAGGTTTAGTGATATGGTTAGGGTTAGGGGTTAGGTGTTAGGGTTAGGGATACTGTTACAGTGGAGTGTTAGGTTTAATGTTAGGGTTAGGTTTAGGTTTAGGGTTTAGGGTTAAAATAGGATTAGCATTAGAGGGTTAGGGTTAGGGTTAGGTTTAGAGCATTAGTTTTATGGTTAGGGTTAGTGTTAAGGTTAGTTGTGAGGGTTAGGGTTAGGTAGGGTTAGAATTTAGATTTATGGTTATGGTTTTAATGTTAGGGATAGGTTTAGGGTTATGGTTAGGGTGTTAGGGTTAGGGATAGGGATAGGTTTAGTGTTGTTAGGATTAGGGTTAGGTTTATGGTTAGTGTTATGCTAAGAGTTAGGTTAAGTGAAAAGGTCAAGGTTAGGGTTAGGGTTAAGAATTCTGGTTATGTTTAGTTTTATGTTTAGTCTTAGGGTTAGGGTTAGTGTTTAGGGTAATTTTAGGGTTAGGGTTAGGGTTTGGGGTTAGCGTTTGGGTTTGTGTTAGGATTTGGTTAGGGTTTACGGTTAGGGTTAGGGTTAAGTGTTAGGCTTAGGGTTAAGGTTAGGGGTTAGGGTTAGTGTTATAGTTC
The DNA here is from genome assembly GCA_004024805.1 of Geosciurus inauris. Classification (NCBI taxonomy): domain Eukaryota; kingdom Metazoa; phylum Chordata; class Mammalia; order Rodentia; family Sciuridae; genus Geosciurus; species Geosciurus inauris. The sequence continues at coordinate 20,338 of PVHX01022745.1, forward strand.
GGGTTAGGGTTAGGTTTAGAGGGTTAGGGTTAAGGTGAGGGTTAGTGTTAGGGTTAGGGTTAGGGTTAGGGTTAAAGTGAGAGGGTTAGGTTTAGGGTTAGTGGTAGGGTTAGGGGTTAGGCTTAGGGTTTCAGTTTGGGTTAGCGTTTAGGTTTATGATTAGGGTTAGTGTTATGGTTAGGGGCTTGGCTTGTGATTAGGTTTAGCATTATGGTTTAGGGTTATGGTTAAGGTGTTAGGGTTAGTGAGGGTTAGGTTTAGGTTTAGGGTTTAGTGTTAGATTTAGTGTTAAGGTTTTGGTTTAAGGTTTAGGGTTAGTGTTTTTGTGTAGCGTCAGGCTTAGAGTTAGGGTTGGGGTTGAGGTTGGGGATTGGCTTAGGGTTAGAGTTTTGATTAGGGGTTACGTGTTAGGATTAGGGTTATGGTTAGAGTTAGGGTTCGGTTTGGGGTTAGGGTTTTGTGTTAGGTTTAGTGTTAGGGTTTAGGGTTAGGGTTTAGTGTTAGGGTTATCTTTCCAGTTAGTGTTAGGTTTAGAGTAGGGGTTAGGATTGAAGTTTAATGTTAGGGTTAGTGTTAGGGTTGGGTTTAAGGTTAGGGTTTAGGTTTAGTGTTAGGTTTTAGGGTTAGGGTTAAAGTTAGGGTTAAAGGTTAGAGTTAGGGTTAATTGTTAGTGTTAGGGTTAGGGATTATGATTACGTTTAGTGTTAGGGTTTGGGTTTAGGGTTTTGGTTATGCTTTGGGTTAGGGTTAGGGATAAAGGTTAAGTTTAGGGTTGAGGGTTAAAGTTAGTGTTAGGTTTAGGGTTAGGTTTGGGGTTAGGGGTTGGGATTAGATTTAGGATTAGGGTTATGTTTAGAGTTTAGGCTTTAGGGTTAGTGGTATTGGTTACGGTTAGGGTTAGTGTTACTATTAGCATTAAGATTAGGAGTTAGGGTTAGAGTTAGTGTTTAGAGCTAGTGTTTATGTTTTAGGGTTTAGTGTTTAGGTTTAGGTTTAGAGTTAATGTTAGGTGTAGGGTTAGGTTTAGTGTTTATGGTTAGAGATTAGTGTTCATGGTTTAGGGTTAGGGCTCAGGTTAGAATTAGAGTTTAGGGGTTAGGTTTATGGTATAAGTTTAGGGGTTAGAGGTTATGGCTAAGAGTTAGGATTGGTTTAGGGTTACGGTTAGGGTGTTAGGGTTTGGATTAGATTTAGGGTTAGGGTTATGGTTAGGGAAAGTGTAAGGGTTAAGTTTAGAGTTAGGGTTAGATGTTAGGGTTAGGGGTAGGGGTAGGGGTTAGGGTTAGTGTTAGTGTTGGGTTAGGGTTTTGGTTTAGGGTTTACTGTTTGGGTTCAATTTTAGAGTTAGGTTTAGTGTTAGTATTAGGGTTAGAGGGTTAGGGTTAGGGTTAGGTTTAGGTTTAGAGGGTTAGTGTTAGGGTTAGTGTTAAGTTAAGGTGTTAGGGTTAGTGTTAGCATTAGGGTTAGTGTTAGGTTTAGGTTTGGGTTTAGGGCTAGGGTTAGGATTAGAGTTTAGTGTTAGGGTTTTGGGTTAGGATTATGGTGTAGGGTTAAGGTTAGGGTTTAGGGTTACGGTTTGGGTGTAGGTTAGATTTAGTGTTTAAGGTTAGTGTTACAGTTAGTGTTAGGTTTTGGGGTTAGGGTTTGGGTTAGGTTTAGGGTTAGGGTTACTGTTAGGGTTAGAATAGGGGTTGGTGTTGGGTGAATGTTGGGTTAGAGTTAGGGTTAGGATTTGAAATTAGGGTTAGGATTAGTGTTAGTTTAGAGTTAGGGTTAGGGTTATGGTTAGAGGTTAGGTGTTAGGGTTAGGTTTTGGGTTAGCATTAGGGTTAGGTTTAGAGTTAGGTTTAGGGTTATGTGTTAGGGCTAGGGTTAGGGTGTTAGGGTTTGGGTTAGGGTTAGTGTTTTAGTGTGAGGTATATGGGTTAGGGGTTAGGCTTAGGGTTAGGGTTTGTGGTTAGAGTTAGGTTTAGGGGTAGATGGTGAGGGTTAGGGCTAGAGTTAGGGTTTAGGATTAGGTTAGTCTTATGGTTAGGTGTTTGTTTTAGGGTTAGGGTTAAGGATAGGGATACAGTTAGGGTTAGTGTTATGGTGTTAGGTTTAGGTTTAGGTTTGGGTTAAGGGTAAGGTTTTAGGGTTAGGGTTAAGGTTAGGGTTAGGGTTTAGGTGTTAGTGTTACACATTAGGGTTAGGGTTGGTGTTAAGGTTTAGGGTTAGGTTTAGTGTTAGGGTTGGGGTTTTGAGTTAGGTTTATTGTTAAAAGTTAGCGTTAGTGTTTCGGTTCAGTTTAGGGGTTAGGATTAGGGCTTAGGGGTTAGAGTGAGGGATAGTGTTAAGTTTCTATTTAGGGTTAGGTTGTAGGGTTAGTGTTAGGTTGTAGGGTTTAGGGTTAGCGTTAATGTGTAGAGTTAGTGTGTAGGGTTACGGTTATGATAAAAGTTAGTGTCAGGGTTAGGTTAGAGGGTTATGGTTATGTTTAGGTTTAGGGTTAGTGTTAGGGGTTAGGTTTATGGTTAGCTTTAGGATTAATGTTTATGGCTATGGTTAAAGTGTTTGGGTTAGTATGAGGTTTAGAGTTAGGGTTAGGCTTTAGTGTTAGTGTTATGATTAGAGTTTAGGGTTATGGTTTAGGGTTTGGAAGAGGGGTAAAGACAGGCTTAGGGTTAGGTTTGGGATTGAGGTGTGGGATAGGCTTATGTTTAGGGTTATAGTTAGGGGTTAGGTGTTAGGGTTAGGGTTAGGATTGGGTCTAGGAAAATGTTAGGGTTATGATTAATATTAGGGTTTAGGGTTAGGGTTTAGTGTTAGAGTTTAGGGTTTGGGTTAGTGTTAGGATTAGAGTAAGTGTTGGTCTTGGGTTAAAGTTGGGGTTAGGTTGAGTGTTAGGGTTAGGGTTAGGGTTAGGGTTGGGTCTAGGGTTAGGGTTTAGGGTTATAGTTAATGTTAGCATTTAAGGTTAGGGTTTAGTGTTAGGGTTTAGGGTTAAAGTTAGTGTTTGGGTTAGAGTAAATGTTGGTCTTGGGTTAAGATTGGGGTTAGGTTGAGGGTTAGGGTTTAGGGTTAGTTTTAGGATTTTGGTTAGGGTTGGGTTTTAGGGGTTAGGATTAGGGTTACAGTGGAGGGTTAGGTTTAGGCTTAGGGTTAGGGTTAGTGCTAGGGGTAATGTTTAGGTTTAGGGTTAGGTTTTGGGTTAGGGTTATAATTAGAGGTTGGGTTTGGGGTTAGGGTTTGGATTAGGGTTAGGTTTAAGGTTTCAGGTTTAGGGTTAGGGTTAGGGTTAAGTTTAGGGTTAGGGTTTTGGGTTAGGGGTTAGAATTAGGTGTTAGGATTAGGGTTAGGCTTAGGTTTGTTAAAATTAAGGTTAGGGTTAGGGTTAGGTTTTGGTTTAGGTTTTAGAGGTTAGGGTTAGGAGTAGGGTTTGGGGTTATGGTAGGGTTAGAGGGTTTTGGCTAGGATTAGGGTTAGGATTAGGGGTTAGTGTTAGGGTAAGGGTATAGGGTTAGAGTTATGGTTAGGGTTAGGGGTTAGGTGTTAGGCTTAGGGATAGGATTAGTGTGGTGTGTTAGGTTTAGTGTTAGGGTTAGGGGTAAGGTGTAGGGTTAGGGTTAAGGTTTGGGATGGGGTTAGGATTAGGGTTAGGGTTAGGGTTAGGGTTAGGGGTTATTTAGTGTTAGGGTTAGGATGTGGGAGGTATGTTAGGGTTAGGTTTTGAGCTAAGGTTTTGGGTTAGTGTTAGGTTTAGTGTTTAAATTTAGTTTTTGGTTTAGTGTTAGGGTTAGGGTTTAAGGTTTAGGGTTAGTGTTAGTGTTACAGTTAGTGGTTAGTGTTTAGGGTTAGGTGTTAAGGTTAAAGTTAGGGTTAGGTTTGTTAGGGTTATAGTTAGGGTTAGGGTTAATGTTGAGGTTAGATTTAGGGTAAAATTTTGGTTTAAATAAGTTCTAGGATTAGGGTTAGGGTTAGGGTTAGGGTTAGGGTTTGGTGTTAGGGTTAGGGTTAGTATTATTGTTAGGGGTTAGGTGTTAGGGTTAGGGTTAGGGTTATGGTGTTATGTATAGATTTAGCCTTAGCGTTAGAGTTACAGTTAGTGCTTAGTGTTAAATGTTACGGTTAGATTTAGTGTTAGGTTTGTTAGCATTAGTGTTAGTGTTTGGGTTATTGTAAGGTTTACATTTAGGGTAAGTGTAAGGTTTACACTTTAGGTTAGGGTTAGGTTTAGGATTAAGGGTGTAGGGTTAGAGTTTGTGTTAGAGTTAGGGATTACTGCTGCAGTTAAGGTTAGGATTTATTGTTTAGGGTTAGGGTCTAGTGTTAGCCTGTAGGTTAGGGTTAGGTTTAAGAGTTAGTAATAGGGTTAAGGTTTAGGTTTAGGATTAAAGACAGGTTTGGAGTTGAGTTAGCATTAGGATTAGATTTATGTTGTAGGGTTAGGGTAAGGGTTAGGGTTAGGGTTATGCTGAGAGTTAAAGGTTAGTGTAAGTGATAAGGATAGGTTTAGAAGTTTAGGGTTAGGTGTTAGGGGTTAGTGTTAGGTTTAGGTTTAGAAGGCTTGGTCTAGGGTTAGGTTTAGGGGTTAGGTTTAGGGTTTGTTGTTAGGGTTAGGGTTAGAAGTTAGTGTTAAGGGGGCAGTTCCAAGATGGCGGCCTAGACAGTTCACTCTGCGCTGGGCTGTCAGGGACTGGGGCTGGGAGTGGTGGAGACGTCATTCTGAGGCTCGCCATCCCACGCAGGAGTTTCACTCATGTGTGTGTGGGTGCAGGGTCACCAAGAGGCAGCGGTAGCCAGGAGGCATGACTTCGGCACTGGCCAGAGAAACGCAGTTGCAGCCCAGGCCTTGGACGGGACTCAGGCTCTCCGGGACCGAGACTGGAGGTGGCATAGTGCCATTTTCTGACCGGTTTCTTGGCAGCTCTCTGTGGCTTGCCACCCCGCGGGGGAGTCTCACTCGCGTGTGTGGGCATGGGGCTGTCGGGGGACAGCGGTGGCCGGGAGGCATGGCTTCAGCGCTGGCCGGCGGAGGGCAGTTGCTGCCGGGGCCCTAGGCCAAGGGCTCAGGCTCTCCGAGACCGAGACTGGAGGTGGCGAGGTGCTGTTTTCTGACCAGTCTTTTGGCAGCTCTCTGCGGCTTGCCACCCCACTGGGGAGTCTCACTCGCGGGTGTGTCAGCGCGGGGCCACCGGGAGGCAGTGGTAGCCGGGAGGCGTGACTTCGTGGCGGCCAGAGAAACGCAGTTGTAGCCCGGGCCTCGGCCTGGGGCTCGGGCTCTTCAGGACTAGGACTGGAAGTAGCGGAGTGCCATTTTCCAACCAGTTTCTTGGCAGCTCTCTGTGGCTCACCACCCCACGGGGGAGTCTCACTCGCGGGTGTGGGCCCGGGGCCTCCGGGAGGCGGCGGTGGTCGGGGGTGCGACTTTGGCGAAGGCTGGCAGAGAGTGGTTGCAACTGGGGGCCTCAGCCCGGGGCTCAGGCTCTCTGAGACTGAGACTGGCAGTAGCAGGGTGCCATTTTCCAACCAGTTTCTTGGCAGCACTCTGTGGTTCACCGCCCCACGCAAGAGTCTCACTCGCGTGTGTGTGAGCACAAGGCCACCGGGAGACAGCAGTAGCCACAGCGACGTGACTTCAGCGCCGACCGGTGGAATGCAGTTGTGGTGGGTAATCCAGCCCAGGGCTCCAGCCCGGAGTTTACCCTGGGTGTGCCGGGCCTGCTTCCGCACAGGGTGCCTGGCCCCAGTGCCCACCCAACTGCGAGAGACCGCTAGCAGTTGCTACTGTGGACCGAAAGTCTCCTGAGCAGAACCCCAGCTATTGTTCTTTGTGGACCACCTTCTAACATGGCGGAACTTCCTACACACCAGGGGGCACAGGTGAACACCTGGGAGCAAACCTTGGCCACGGTGGAACAGCGACTCCACCAGTGGCCCAGAGTTTCACCTTGGCCTGGGACCAGCACCAAGGATACCAGCCTGGAAAGTCCAGCAAACATCAGACAATGCCACCTACTGGAGGAGAGGTAACGAAACCCTGCAGGGAAACTATAACCATATAGGAGTTAAAACTGTAACACCTTGGATCAGCAGAGCTAGAAGGAAAGACACACAAACATCATGAGAAAACAAGGGAAGAAAGTGACTCAAACAAACCAAGATACTACACTACTAAAATCCATGCTCTGTACAGCAGGAGGAGTGACAGAACAGGAATTCAGGATGTACATAATTAAAATGGTTGGTGACTTAAAGAATGATATAAGAGAGCAAACCCAGTCAGCAATAGATCACTTTGATAAAGAGATTCATAGGCAAATACAGGAAGTAAAAGATCACTTCGATAAAGAGATACACAAGCAAATACTGGAAGCAAAAAATTAATTCAATAAGGAGATAGAGATTCTGAAAACCAAACATAAATCCTTGAAATGAAAGAAACAATAACCCAAATCAAAAACTCAATAGAAAGCATCACCAGCAGATTAGACCACTTGGAAGACAGAACCTCAGATACTGAAGACAAAATATTTAACCTGGACAATAGAGTTGACCACACAGTGAAGATGGTAAGAAACCATGAACTGAACATCCAAGAGCTTTGGGACAACATTAAAAGACCAAACTTGAGAATTATTGGGATAGAAGAAGGCATAGAACTCCAAACCAAAGGAATGAATAACCTATTCAATGAAATAATATCAGAAAACTTTCCAAATATGAAGAATGAATTGGATAATCAAATTCAAGAGGCTTACAGGACACCAAATGTTCAAAATCACAACA
>PVHX01022746.1:0-27101 GCA_004024805.1 Geosciurus inauris
TGGTGCTGGGGATTGAACTCAGGGGCACTCGACCACTGAGCCACATCCCCAGCCCTATTTTGTGTTTTATGTAGAGACAGGGTCTCACTGAGTTGCTTAGCGCCTCGCCATTGCTGAGGCTGGCTTTGAACTCGCGATTCTCCTGTCTCAGCCTCCCTAAGTGCTGGGATTACAGGCTTGAGCCACCGCGCCCGGCTGAAAAGATAAAACTTTTTAGGCCTGCCCCCAGTGACCTACTCCCTCCAACTAGGTCCCACCTTCCAGTAGTCCATTCAGCCATCAATGGATGAGTGATTGTGATCCAATCACTTCCCCAAAGCTCCACCTCTGAACGCATGAGACTTTGGGGGACATTCACATCCAAATCATAACAGGTTTAAAGGCAGAACAGATGGAGACATGAATTTTTATATAAGAAGTGAAAATGTATGGGATTAAAGAGAAACCCTAAAAGATAAGCATGATTTAGTAGTCAGGGATTGGAGATGGGAAAGAAGGGAGGTCAGGGCAGAAGGAAGCACAGAGAAGACTTTGGGTGCCAGTGGGTAAGCAGGGCATGTGAAGAGAGCAGCAAGGGATTCCAGTTTGATGGGAGGAAAAGTGGAAAGTGTTGGAGCTAATTTGTAGAGCATCTTGAATAGCTTGCTAAGATGTTCTTAGTTCAATGGACAGTGGGAAGCCATTAAAATATTTCCAGTAGGGCTTGACCTTAGAACAGAATTTCCCAAACTCATTTGATCATACAGCACTTAAAAATTATAACAGAGACAGAATACCAACACATGGCTCAGGAGAGCTAATGCTAGCTTTTTGACAAAATGCCCTTGATTCGACGACTGATTCATGGAGAAAATAGTGTACAGTATGGATCTTCAGTATATTAAAAAGGGAATATTAGAAAAATTATACATTCACATTATAAAACACAATGTAAACATAGACCATATACCAGAGATCATCAAGTAAATGGTAATATTACATATTTTTAGAAAATAAAATTTAGAAGAAAAATAGCACAGTACTGACTGCAGGAGATGCTGTCAGTGACTGGCCCACATTTCCTCAGTCCTCAGTCCACCCCAGAAATCATTCTGACTTTGGTGGGCCTACCTACATACCTATGTATGCTAGTGGTGTCCTGCCTCTGATGTCTGCACTCTCTCTGCCCAGAGGCTTTCTCTGGATGCCAGGGTATTGTCCCACCTGCTGGGAGTACTGGGGCAGGACAGTCTTTCCATGTCCAGGAACAGCCCTCCAACAGCGAGGAGCAAGAATTGTTGGGTAAATACCTTAGCTTCCTGGTCCCATGTCGAGGTGTGTTGTGAAGGGTCTTGCAGGGTGCCTTCCATGGGGCTGTCCTAGTTTCCCATCACGAGGTTCCACCACAGACAACCCTAATCCTTGTTTTACCTCCTTTCCCTGCTTTCTTGAGATTATCTCCCAAATAAACTCCTGCATAAATCCCTGTCTCAGTGTCTGTTTGGGGGGGCTGCACTCTCATGTGATGTTTTCCCCACCTTCCCAAAGGGCATCTTTTTATCAATTCAATAAATATATCATTTTTCATTAAATAAATACTTATTAATCATTTTCTATGCACATGGGATGGGAACGCAATGGTAAGCAAGAGCAAATTGAACTTTGTAAGACCCTGAATCTGTAATAAGTAGTAATGATAAGATCCAGGGGGCACACACAGCTAGAATCCTGTGTCTAAAGTGAGAGTGTCAGAGAAAGTGATGTTTCAGCCCAGGCCTGAAAATGAGCAAGGGCTAGAAAAGTAGGAGGATGAGAAGTATTATAGGTTGGGAATTCAGGAAGCCTTCCTTCAGTGTTTGAGAGAATAAAAGTCATGGAAGAGGAGGAATAACAGAGGGTCCACGTGCCAAAGACTGACTTTAAATCTTCTGAAAATCTATTTTCACATGAAATGAAACAAGGTGAAAAACTATTTCATTAGAGATTTGTAAAAGGTACAGTTTTCTTAAATTAAAAAAGTTGATTTCTAGATTCATTAAATGTTTCCCAGATAGCTTGGGAAAGACTCACTCATTTAAAGGTGGACTACTTTGTTCTCATACTTATCACTCCATCGGATCCTGTTTCTGTTGTCTTCCATGGATACAAATGCTAATGTGCTCTGCTTATCACCCTGGGAAATTTATAACCAGTTTTGTTTTTTTTTAACCTGAAGAAAATGAGTTCAGCAATTGAAACAGTGATGGTGTTTGTTCCAACTTTCTCTTGTTAACACCTTACTTGGTCTGCAGGTTATCTTTGCTAGGGTGAGAAAGAAGGAGAAAGTAATTTTCCCAGTGGAAACATGAACCTCAGATAAAATTTTAAAAAAAATTATAGAGGTTTTATTGACCCCCTGCATGAGTTATGCATTCACTCATTAATTCATGAAAAATGTATGTGCTGGAAACCAATTAGTCACTGGAAATACATAGGTAACTCCAGGGCACAGTCACAGGCATGATGGGGGTTGGGAGTGGGTACATACAGGCCACATTAACAGGACAATGAGTATTAATACAAAGGAAGGAATAAGATACAGCTACACAGAGGAGGGTCACTAACTTTGCCTAGGGGAGATGGAAGTGGTAGTCTTTAGGGAGCAGGTAGGATGTGAGCTGGGTCTTGAAGGATGGGTTGAATATTTCTGTTGTCTAAGCGCATAGATATCACTGCAAACATAAAGAACAGTACAAAGATGTGGAGACATGGAAAACCATGGCATCATGCTTGGGAACTACAGGAAGTCACTGAATGGCCAGAGTACAGGGGCAGGGAAGTTAGGGGTGGAGGACATGGGAAGGACCATGAAATTGACATAAAAGCAGTTTGGAGTAGGTTTGAAGGACCTCTGGACTAGACACCTTTTGTAACAGGGAAGGATTGGAGGTCTTCAAACAAGAAGTGACACAAACTGGTTTGCATTGTATAATCTTGTAGCCGTTGAAGATGGAATGAAGAGGAGGACCAGATCAGGGGCCAGAAAAAATAGATGGGAGGCCTTGGCTGATTCTGGCAAAGAGACAAGGCCGAGGAGTAAATTGTGAAGATGGAGTTGATGGGAAAGAGACAAAAGACATTCAGGAGGTGGGATCCTCCTGACTTTGAAAAATGTTTGGATATAGCTATACAAAGAGAAAAGAAGCAAGGGATTTATCATGATGCTATTCCAAGATGTACAGTCCAGAGACTTTATTCTGGAGGTACAGTTGAAACAAGTTCCATTCAGCATAGGAAATAAAACTCAGGAACCTGAGAAATGAATGGGAGACAAGGAAGTAGAGATAGAAACGAAACCTTCGGTTGCTGAATACCCAGAATCAGGATGGATAAGGTGTGTTTGGATTTGGGACCAATAATAAGTGTCTGGTAAGGCACCCTGCTACGTAAGTCATTTTCTTTTATGTTTCAAGTTAGGTTGGGCAGTACTTTTTCTAATTCTGAAATGTCCAGGGAAACATGGTTAAGTAAACGCCCTGAGGCGATAAGACAGGGCGGGTGACTTACTTAGAAGAGAGACATTCTAGAACTATTTCTAACTTATCCCATCCCTTGCTTCATTGGGATGTTGGTGAAATATGCAGGTTGTTTATGAGGAGTCTGTGTATAAATACACAAATAGTCATATTTTCCATTCAAAACTGGAGGCTTCCCTCTGTGCCGTGGTACTGTCATTTGGTTCTTGTGCTCCACTCTGTAATCCGCGGGAGCCTGGGCTGTAATTCCATATGGCTGACCACCAGCTCCCAGCCCTAAGGGACTTTGATGTTGTTGTTCAGGGGGAGCCCCAGGAGGGCTGCAGGAAGAGGAGCAGACAAATGTTGGGGAAGGGGGGCTCTCCCTCTCAGCCAGAGAGGTGACGAACCAGCAGGAGAGAGAACCCAGAATAATGGTTCAAATCCGAAACTGCCATCAGATAGCAAAAGGAAGTTCAAGTTGATCAACCTGAGTGATTCCCACTACATCCTATAACCCCAAGCACCGGTAGAGTTGTAGGCATGTCACTCTGCCGTGTGTGGAAAGATGGCTACGTTAATGAAATTATGCTTTAAATTAGCCAGACATATTCTCCAAAGAAAATTCTTTGGTGAAATTATATCTTGCAGATTTTGTGGTACCCGTGCTCTGCAATTTAACGGCATGTTATTATTTAGCATTTAATGAGTACCAGAAATTGCCCTGTGCATTCCCCACTCGATTCAGAAACAATGAAACAAATGGCCTTTCTAGACTGAGTGGTATTAAGGGGTTCCCTTTAATACTGACCATCCATAAAACGAATAAATGGGGGTTGGACTGAGAAAGGGATTCCGAATGAAAGTATCCTCTATAGAAAATACACTCTTTTGAACCTTTAAATTCCTCTCCACAGAAGCCTCAATCAGGATCACTCAGGAATCATGCAGGGCTTGACATCCTATTGGGTATTCACAACTATAAAGAGATAGCGGTTTTTTTCTTATCAACTGACTTCTCTCCTATTTATACTGCTATTTACTAATAATTGGAAATTCTGACTATTGGCCTTTCTCTTTGGTGGATGTTATTAACAGAAGACCCCCAAATGGAGTTAGTGAAGCTTTTAACATATGTCTTAACATGCCTGTTTAACTGATAATAAGTTGGGGGGTGGGAGACAGTCATGCTGTGAGGGATTTTTTGAACAAACAAACGTAAATCCCTCAAAGTCATGAGTAAAAGAGAGGAGAAGAAAGCTTAGTGCAATTAAGCAATTTTATGTACACATTCTATATCAAAATTACCAGCCCATAAAATTTTTACGGGTCCCTCTTCAGACTTATAAAGTAAAATGATGCATTTTATAGTTGTAGCACCAACAGCTAAAGAGGTCCTTGAAAACTAGTACTAGAGCTGAAAGCTTTTCCCAAACAAAACAAAACAAAATATACAAGCAAACAAAACCCAACTAACTTGCTTATAGACTAATTCATTTCAGATACAGCTTAATTTCTTTCAGGTTTGGGGTTCCTAAACCCACACTAATTTGCCTGGTGCAATTGTCTGTTATTTTGACAACTACAGAGCTCAAGAATCTTTTAAACAATTGAAAAGCATCTTAATACCCACATTTAAACAAGTAGGTAAGGTGCAAATAATAATAATGAATGTAAATCAAGTTGTGGGAAAAACACTAGAACTTGGAGATTTAATCACAAAAGCTAGTTTGTACCCATTACAGCCATCTGTTAGAGATTTAAGGAAAGCTGCAAGAGGAGAGAAGGGCCTGGGAGTAACTGAAGTCACTTATACCAGAGATAGAAACAGAGGTTTGAACTGGGAGCCACAATATAATGTCTTTAGGCAGCATCATGCTTTTTTTTTAAACATTTTAATTTATTTTATTTGTTCTTTTTAGATATATATAACAGTAGAGAGTATTTTGACATATTATACATACATGGAGTATAACTTACTCTAATTAGAATCCCATTCTTGTGGTTGTACATGGCGTGGAGTTTCACTGGTCATGTATTCATATAAGAGCATAGGAAAGTCATGTCCCATTCATTCTACTGTCCTTCCATTGCTTTTTAGTTGGGACAGTGGTCTCCATTTTCCATATCCACTCCCTCTTGTATTTCTTCGTCTGCTTAGGGTAGACGTCTGCACAGATCAGGCCGTGGGAGGTAGTGAGTTTACAATCCCAATGAGTCAAATAGACGTATTTGTGCCATAGCTTCTGTTCTTTAGGAGTTGTTCATAACTTTAAGGAATCCAATTCAGGGATCAGAATACTATGGGTATAAACGTCCTCTATTCACTGAGTACTCTGTTAACATTTTTACTTACATGCCCCCATTTAATCTCTATGATAACTCCATGAGGTAGCTATTAACCATCCCCACTTACTGGATGAACTAACAGAGTCATGAAAACAAATTGCCAGCCCAAGGTCACACTCTCAGGAATGGTAAGTCTCAGGATTTGAACTTATACTTCCTTCTCATCAATGCATTTGATCATATGACCCAGAGCTTTATATTAAAACTCCCACTTCCTGGACCCATAGATTTCCCTCCAATTCTATGCAACACTCCTTCACATCAAAGGTCACTACCATCTTTCAATCAACCAAGATGTTCTGATTCAATGCTTACAATGGTCTTTGGCAAATACCCTTAGCTCCCTTGTCTCTGACCTTTCATGGCACCCTCTTGAGAAAATGCCTCCTACTCTGGGGAAACCACCCACTATCTTCTCTTTTTCTGTACCTTCATCCTCTATTTCTCTATTGGATTTACCTCCTTAGAGGAGAACAAAAGACCCTTCCTCACTTGGGGTTCCTCTAGCTTTTATCCTGGGTTTTGCTTCTTTACAATCCTTGGCAAGCAAGCTTCTGGAGGAAGTAGCCTATCTTGGTCTCCTCTACTTCCTAACCTCCCACTCGTTCCTCCGTGTCTTACAACCTGCCTTCTGACCCCACTACACCACTGAAACCACCATCCAGATCACTAATGCCTTCGGGCTGCTAAGTCAAATAGACATTTTTAGTACATCCTTTTTAGTGTCCAACACTGCTGAACACTTTCTTCTTCTCAGAACGTTCTCTTCCCCTAACTTCCATATAACATTCCATTTTTCCTCCCAGATCTTGCCAGCCACTCTCTTCGGCCTCCTGTGTGGCCTCCTCTGCTCCTCCGACCATTGTTATTAGCGTTTCAGACTCAGTCTTCTTGAATAACTTGGTCAATTTCTGGAAACAGGCCTTTGTGAGGATTCCCAAATTCATAATTTCAGCCACAGCTTTCTCCCAAACTTTATTCAACTTCCTGTTAAAGTTCCATAGGCACTTGAACGTTATCATGTCTCCAGCTTGTGGTTTCTCCTTCTTCGCCAATTGAATCAATTTTACCTGTCCAGGCAAATGCCTGCACCATAGACCGGATTGCCCAATCTTGAATGATCACTTCATTTCTAGATAAAAAGTCTACTTAATAAATACCTCAGACTCAGCAATGGCGAGGCACTAAGCAACTCAGTGAGACCCTTTCTCTACATAAAACACAAAATAGGGCTGGGGATGTAGCTCAGTGGTCGAGTGCCCTTGAGTTCAACCTCCAGTACCAAAAATAAATAAATAAATGAATAAATACCTGCTTTCTCCTCCATCTGCAGGGATGGCTGCACCTGTTCATACTCTATTCTTCCTTTTTATGGTATAATAAACCTACAGGATGCTCTTTTAAGTGTATAGGTAGTTCTATGAGTTTTGACAAATGCATATAGTCGTGTAACCACAACCACAGTCACAATATGGGACAGGTCCATCACCCCCCTCGCACCCCCCCCTGTCCTATGTTCACTACAGTCAATTCCTTACCCTACTCTCAGCCCCTGGAAGCTACTGATCTGTTTTCTATCCCTATAGTTTTTCTTTTTTAGAATGTCGTATAAATGGAATTTTAAATGTGCAACCTTTGAGTCAGGCATCTTTCACTCAGCATAATAAATCTGAGATTTAACTGTGTTCCTGTGGGTGCCTGCAGTCCATTCCTTTTTATTATTGTATGGTTGTACCAGTTTGTTTATCTATTTTTCAGTTGAACAGCATTTTACTTTGTTTACAGTTTTGGGCCATGGGGAATAGATATTCCTGTTTAGGTTTCTGTATGTCTTCATTTCACTTGGGTAAATATTTAGGCACAAGAACTAGACAGTTAGAAACCAGCACAGGGACAGGAGGCCAATGCACTTCTGGGTCTTAACTCATGGCCTGACAACCATTAAGGGATGGTATAAGCCTTTGTGTCTGTTCTCCCACCTTAATTCACAGCCTGTTAGGTATTAAAAGCCTGGTATGTGCCTTACCCACCCCTCAAACACCTGAACGGCTTCAGGTGCCTCATTAGGGCCAGGATGCTCTTGCCATGACCCTCCAAGTACAAACAACAAAAAGGATAAAACCGTTGAGGAGCCATCAAAATGGCAAATTCGCAGAGCCCTTAACTTGCTACTGGCTGTGATTTATGTTCTCATCCATTTCCCACCTGTGTGCTTTTTTAACAGCTACAGCAACTCATCCTTATCCCATAATGGAGAGGCTTACACAGAATGCATGTGAAAAACTAACATTTGACTCCAGAATGACCACTAACCCTGCCTTCCTCAGTTAAAATATTCTCATAGGAAACACACGCACACACCCCTTTGAAATTTGTCTAAAGACGATTAACATTCCTAAACCTTATAGCCCACTCTGGTCGGTGGTGTGTGTCAGGGTATGAGTCAGCTTCACACTCTGGTCCCTTTTCTCAGTAGAAGTCCTAATAAAAGCCTTGCTGGTGTGTTGTGTCTCCCGACTTGTTTTCTTCTCTACTGTCATCAAGTCAAAATTCCCATGTCTGGCATCAGGATTGCTGGGTCATGTGGTAAGTATAACTATTCTTCAAAGTGGCTGGTTCATCTTGCTTTCTTACTAGTGATGCTCGAGAGTTCCAGAGTGTGTCAGCACTTGATATTGTCAGTTCATTTTCTTATTTTTAGCCATTATAAGAGGTGTGTAGTGGTATCTCATTGTGATTTTAACTGGCACCTCAATAATGATAAATGATATTAAGCATCAATTTCATGTACTTATTTGCCAGTCTTTTTTTTTTTTGATGTTGGTGCTAGGAATTGAACCAAGGACCTTGTGCATGCTAAGTAAGCACTCCACTACTGAGCTGTACCTCCCACCTTCATATATCCTTTCTGGTAAAGCATTTGTTCAAATATTTTGGCTGTGCCTCCCTCTTTTTTTTAATTGGATTGTGTATTTTTCTATCATTGGGTTTGGTTTGAAAAGTTTTATATAGATCCTGGATGCAAGTCCAGACTAAGTGATAACACTTAGTGTTTGCAAAAATTTTCTCCCAGTCTGTGGTTTGCCTTTTCCTTTTCTCTTAAAAAGCTATTTATTTTGAGATAATTGTAGATTTGCATGTAGTTGTAAAAAATAATAGGGAGAATTTGCATACCCTCCCCCCAGTTTCCCACAATAGTAACATCTTACATAGTTGTGGTATAACAATCAGAGAATTGACACTGCTATAATCGTTGATCTTGATCCTATTCCAACTTGTTTGACTTGAAGGCTTTCCATGCACTCATGTGTGTGTGTGTGTGTGTGTGTGTGTGTTTTGTTCCATGCAATGCTATTATATGTGTGGATTTCTGTGACCACCACCCCAGTCAGATACAGAATAATACATCACAAGGATTTCTTTACAACCGTAGCCACTTCATGCCCTCTCTACCTCCCTGGCAACCACTAATCTTCTCTCCATCTCTGTAATTTTGTCGTTTCAAGACTGTTATATAAGTGGAATCATACAGTATTTAACTTCTGACTTTGGCTTCTTTTACACAACCTAATTCCCTGGAAGCTCATCCAAGTTGTTACATATATCAATAGTTCCGTCTTTGTTATTGATGAATAGTATTTCTCAGTTTGCTTAACCATTCATCAGCTAAAGTACACCTGAGTTATTTCCAGTTTGGGACTATTATAAATTAAGGTGCTGTAAATGTTGACATAAGAGTTTTTGTGTAAACATAAGTTTTCATTTCTCTGGGATAAATGCCCAAGAATGCAACTGCCAAGTCTCAAGAGTAATTGCACTTTCAGTTTTGTAAAAAAGGGTCAAACCATTATATAGCATACGCGCATTTCCACTAGTCAAGGATGAATGATTTCATTTTCTCTGCATCTTTGTCAGCATTTGATGCTGTCACTATTTCAGCCATTATGATAGACATATAGTGATACATTTCATTGTGGTTTAAATTTATATTTCCTTGGGGGGGGGTAACGAAGTTGAGCATCTTTGTGGATACTAAAGTGTCTTTTGAAGAGCCCATTCTTTCTTGACATGACTTACATGGGAAGCAACCCCCTTCCTCCAGTCTTACCCTTCCGGAACAAAGCTAGACGGAATACTGTGCCTAACCCGATCCGAGCATAGCAATTTTCCCTTGGTTGAAATTTTCTGTTGAAAATCTGTGATTCTTCAGACCATGATCTCCAAGTGAGCGAGGGCAGTTTTGCTCAGTTGGAGATTCTCAGCCAGGATACGGCGTGTTGAGCACAGATCAAGTATCATTTCTCCAATGAAGGAATGATAAAATGCAAAATGACCTCAGTGCTAAAGAGAGGCGAAGACACGAGGAAGGAATGATTAAGGAACCGGGTAAGGTATACGGATCGCTTAACACTTCTAACCCGACACTCAAAGCCCTGCACACGCGCATGCGCAATGCTCTCCTCTCGGCCCCGCCCCAACCCCACCCCTCAACCTCTCCCTTCGGGCCGTCCCTCCTAGCCCGCGACCAATTAGGGAGAAGAGGCGGGGTCCTGGTTGACGCGGTGCACGTTGGGTAGTGTTCCTAGTTACTGTTGCTAAGGCTGCGGGTAGCGGGAGGTGGTGGGAGTCACAAGTTTTGGAAGCCGAGGCCTGAGAAAGGTCAAGGGTCAGTGCAGACCCAGGGAGGAGATGGTGAAGCAGACGATCCAGATTTTTGCGAGGGTAAAGCCCCCTGGCCGGAAGCACCAATCAGGGGTACGGCGGGGATGCCAGCGCGGTGGGGCCTCCGGGCCGCGGGTGCGGGGCACGTGAGAGTCCGGGGCCCTGCCTAAGGCTCGGCGGCGGCGCGGGTGCGGCTAGGAATCCCGCACGCACTGACCCAGAGCCCCTACGGCCACGCAGACGCCTTTGCAGGCTGTGAGGGACGCGACACTCACTCAGTCCATTCCCACCCCTCAGCTCTGCGGCCGCAAACCCGGCACAGAGGACCAGTGTCCACGCAGAGCAGACTCGCCTGTTTGCACACTCATATAGACTGCACCTCACCACACCGGTACTTATTGCACCTTTCTGGGACACTGTCACAACTCCATACACACAGGTATACTGAAAGGTTTTCCCACTGGGGCAAAATATGTGTAAGAGATGCATGTTTCTAAATGTCTGAAATGATACAAATATAGACAGATGCACAAAGCATACACGTATTTAGTACTTTGCAGGCAGTGGGCTCCCAGGAATTTCTTGTCTTTATTGTCATTCTGCAAGAAACGCGTGTTCTTGATGTATACTCATTGTAAATATATTTATGCATCCTGACACACAGACTATACCATATATGCTTCATTCAGAAAACATCTGAGTATTTACTAGGTGCTTTCTCTAGTGTGCTAATTCAGATTACAAAGAATGTTAAATAAGGCATTAACCTTGGCTCTGAGCAGATATACTTCGTAACCTTCTTAAATGTTTCAAAAAGCTTTTTTTCTGCCTAGAGAGGAATATAGGCATTCTTACCATGTCTTGAGAAATTGCCACTTGACCTGTGCTTCATCTGCCCTTTTTTTTGATCCTTTCAAGAACCCTGCAAGGTGGGTGACATTTCCCTCATTTTATCAATGAGGAAACTGAGTCTTGGTTTAAGTAATAAGACCAGAGTACCCAGCTGGTGAGTAGCAGAACTGTGATTTTAATTAAGGATTTTTTTTTCTATAGCTAGCTATTCCTGTTTCAGACAGAAAAAAAGAAAGAAAGAAAGAAATAATCATTGCCAGAGTGAGAATTTAAGCAAGGGCAACTTGGATCATATTTGTAAATACCTAGAGTAGGTGTATTATTTATGTTTTATTTCTGCCCCTTATCTATATATGTGTATATATATACCTATATGTAACATCATAGTAACTCATAACTTAGCATTTGCATCATATTATTATTATTATTATTATTTTTTTTGGTACTGGGGATTGAACTCAGGGGCACTCGACCACTGGGCCACATCCCCAGCCCTATTTTGTGTTTTATGTAGAGACAGGGTCTCACTGAGTTGCTTAGCACCTGCATCATATTATTTATGTATTTTAAACAAGGAGAAAACAATGTCGTCATCATGATCATCATCATGATCATCATCATCAGCTGTTTTTCTCGTAGAGTACATTCAGAAAAAGATGCATAAGAAGACTCCAAAGAGGTTTTTTTAAAGATATAAAGCAGTATGGAAAGAACCATGAGTATCTTCCAATTTTTTTCTCCTTTACAATCACCCACACAAAGATTTTTTAAGTGCATATAAAACGCATGTAAAAAGTATATTGTATGCAATGTTTACCCACAGAGTCTTAACTAAAAGCATTGAGTTTACAGAGATTTTGCAGTCAAAGCAGATGCTCTGGCAAAATGAGAAGATGAGTAAGGTTGGGGAAGTTGATGGAGAGGCCTGGATTTAATATTGATATCTTTCTCTCTCTACCAGGCATGTGCTCTATCACTGAGCCACATCAGCAGCCCCTAACTTTCTCTTTTCTTAAAATACAAAGTTTGGCTATTTTAATGTGCCTCCTTTCACATTTCTAAAGTGAGTCTAAAAAGTGGATTACTTGATCCTCCAGAAGTACCTTTAGGTGTCATGTTGCATTTTCATGATGTCAGATTCTTTGAAATGTTATATGTTACATTCACAAAATGAATAGGAATGAATAAATACTGAGTTGTTATATTCCTGTTCTACTTTAGAAACTCCGTATTTTAGCACTGGATCTTTTTGTCTACAAAAGATTGTATGATTATTTCTCTGACTGCAAATGCTATTTGTAGTATTAAACCAAGAACGACTCAAAGGTTGCATTTGAATCCTATTCCTTAAAACATATATTAAATTGTAATAATTTATAGATTAATAAAGATGATACATTGTATGAATCTGGTAATTTTAGCAATGGCAGCACTTTTCATTTGTACAGTGCTTTGTACCTTTCAAAAACATTTTTATATTCATCCTTGCATTTGTCCTGTCTTCTAAAAAATAACTATCCTATCTCAGATAATGAATATTTTTATGACTAAGAGTAGAAAGCCAATATGTTAGACTAAGTTTTCCTGCTTTTCTTAATAACTCAAAGATTGGCTCAATCAGAATAAATAGGGAGGATAGCAAGAACTACCCATCAGTTCTTTTTTGTCTACTGAGAACAGATACACATAGATTTTTGAATGTGCATGCCACTCCTCACTTCTGTGTTTCATGTTTTACATACTCCCTTCACTTACCTGTAGTTATTAAACTGTGTTTTGGGGGAGAACAGGGATTGAGTAATGTAGTGCCCTACAGGATATACTTTGTGAATGTCTCTTGAGAAAATCTAGCCAGAAAGCCTTGAACCTGATGCTTTTACTTCCTACAAACAATTTTATTTTACAAAATGACTTTTGTACCTGAATTCTTCACATTTTAAATGAGAGGTTTCAATAAAAATCCACTTAGGAAATTATTCATACTTTTGGAGGTTTAAGGGGACTTTTACTTGCTTAGGAATATAACTTTCCTTCCATAATCAAGCATCTAAATGGGTCTTAAACAGGAAATATTGCCTGTTAGAAAGAATTTTATTTCCTGGTGAAAGACAAGAAGTCTTTGAAAGAAAAAAAAAAAAACTTCTAAATCTAATGACTGATTTTTTTATGGTGCATTACAAAATACTTCCATTTCCATTACATCATCTGGTGCCCCCAGCAATCTTGTAAGGGAGGCAATTCTGTTTTCCTCATCTGCTTCATGTACAAGGAACCTTGATTCTGAAAGTGGTAGCAGATCACACAGCTGGTAAATTGAGTACAGTGTTTGGACACCAAATATTATGCTCTTCCTTATTCCACATGATTTCTTTATAGGCTTGAGTTTTGGTTTTCCTGGCCAATAAATAAAGAAGTAGGTAACTGAGAAAAGAACCAGAGAAGGTTACAGTTGTAGGGTTTTAAGACCCTCCATTTCCATATCAGCTTAGAGAGGCTAAGTGATTTCTCCTAGGTCACTTGCCAATTAGTGGCTGGGCTGGGATGAAAATCCTGAAAATGACATCAAAGACATGATGCACATGTATCTTCTGAAACCACGTGTCTTATCAAATGCCTGAATATATTTCATGGAAACGTGGGCTTCTTTGAACATAACTTAAATTTGAGCATTCTCACAGCTCTTTGAGAAGGCTCGGATTACCCTCATCCTCGTATTTGTGTCTAGTAGTTTGTAAATACTCAGAAAGGCTTATTGGTTGTAGTAAAATGTTATTTTTGATAAATACCAATGCAATATTAGATAATATGTTGCGTTCAGGGATACTAGTTTTCAGTGACAACAACGGAGACATTTCCAATTATTCTCAAATTTGAATATTTAGAATTTACACATTTCAATGTTATAACAATATTATGCAAGTCATAATAACACAGTCATAGTTTAAGCTGTGATTTCACCACTTTATATTTATTAGTTCTTATACTTACAGATTTATTCCATAGATGATGATGAAAATTTAACACCTACCTTGGAAATTATTATACCTCGTGATTTGGCAGATGGATTTGTGAATAATAAGCGAGAAAGCTACAGATTTAAGTAAGTTTATCTTTCTTTTGCTTCATCCCTATTTCATTATTGGACTAACTTGTCCTGCACTAATATCCACTGTGAAGTCATTAGCCCCATTTCTTGTGGAGAAAGTAGTATAACTGTCTCATATTGGAGGAATAACTCAAGTTCACTACTGTACTTAAAATTAAAAGATGATATATTAAAATAGAATATATTAAAAGAGGATATATCTGAGATTATATTCCAGGATTTCAGCTTTTCTTTACTATCTCTGTTTATCTGATGTTATCCTTTCTATACTCAGCCTGCTATGGTTTAGCACTTACAGGAAATTCCAGTGCATGACTAAACTTTATTCAAGATAAGATCTAAAGGTATAATCTTGTGTCCCGTTTAGGCAAGCCTTTGTTAAAATATGATACACAGATTGCATATGCACATATATACACTTGATATTTAAGCTGTCCAATAAAGTAGCCATATGCTACATGTGGCTCTTGAGCTCTTGAAACGTGTCTAGTCCAAAATGAGATGTCCTATAAAGTATAAAATACATGAAGGCTTTTTGAAAGCTCAATATGTGAAAGAGGAAGAGAATGTAAGATATGTTAAGAAGTTTTTTATATCTATTGTATATTGTAATGATAAAATGTTTGATGTATTGGGTTAAAATATACCACTATGATTACTTTCACCTATTTTGTTTTGCTTTTTTCAAAAACCAGGCTCCTAGAACATTTTAAGTCACATTTATGCTCATATTTATGGATTCCATTATATTCCTTTTGGGCAGTGTTGAACTGTAGGGTTTGGGTAGAAAGTAACAGTGGGCCACCCGTGGATAACCATCAGTGCCTTTGGTCTGAATACTTTTATAGTAGCCAGTCTTTGAATTTGGGGGAATTGTGGATATATATTTCACACTGTCTTTATTCTCAAGTTTTAGATTAAGCCATTTCTTTTGATCCTCACCTTTGATTTCTAGAGAAGTTGGAGCTCAAGTTAAATGCATATGTGATCTCTGGCTCAAACTTTGGTGGTAGATTTCTAGACCTCACAGAAGGAATTCTAATTACTCACTTGCATGTATCTCTAAACTGTTTTACAAAGGCCCTTTGAGGCTATCCTGCCCTGGCCTTTGGACAGAACTATCCTAGACACTTTAAAGTTTTGTTTGTCCGTCTGTGTCTGTTTGTCTGTCTGTGTCTGTTTGTCTCTCTCTCCCCCTGCCCTCTCAGTGCTGGGGGGATTGAACCCAGGGCCACATACATGCTAACCACACACTCACCACTAAGCTACATCCCCAGCTCTTGTCTTTTTCAGATTTTTATTTGCTCTTATTTTTTGTCTCATAAAAAATTCTCCTTGATCTTTATAACTCTACATTTTGTATCTCTCTTATATGTCTCTCTTTCCACACCCACCTCATCTTCTTGTGAGATGTGTTAGCAGGATTGCTAACACATGGTTGCATAGTGAGGTGGTCCTTGCCTTGTCTTATCAGATCCCCATAGCCTTTCATTAGCTCCTTTAAGAAACATCCTATGATACATGATTGACTTTTGCAGAAGGGGCGTTCTTCTAGTGATGTAAGCCTGCTACATACCTAAGTAGCTATGACTTCATGGCAGCTGGTAGCTAGTCTAAGCCGATCTCTATAAAGCAACAATTTGTTGAAACATTTGATTCAACATGATCCCATTATATTAAGAACAACTGACCATATCTGTATCTGTGGACCCTTTCTAATGCATTCTTTGTAGTATATAGAAACAGAGGGCATTTAAACATATGCGTATTGAAAGAGCACCATTTGCTTATATTTTAGATCTCTGAATTTAAAATATTGGTTTTAATATTTAAAATAAAATAAAATATTCAACTTATACATATATTCAGAGATAAATATTTAAGCATTTTAAAGACTGTTTTCTCCTGAGAAAACTCATTCAATCAATAAATATTTATTGACTACCCACCATGTGCTGTGTTCATTGCTAGGAATACAGTAGGGACCATGCTCCAAAACTGCTGTTCTTCTGGAGCTTACATTTTAGTGGGAGGAGACAGACAAGCAAATTAATAAATGCATGTCAGAAAGTGTTAAGTGCCATGAACAAAAGTAAGGCAGGAAAGAGAGGTGAGGAAACCAGCCAAGCAAATAGCTAAGGGATGAGAATTCCAGGCCAGGGGAATAGCATGAGCAACATCTCTGCAATGGGAGCGTGCCCAGCATATTTGGAGACAGGTAAAGGGATCTGTGGGGCTGGAGTAAGCAAGGGGCTGAGAGGAAGAAGGTAAGTCAAGGGGCACTGTGCAAGCACATCACATAGAACCCTGCGAGTCAGATATGAGCACCAGCATTACAGAGAGGTTTTCCCTTAAGTGCCATAGAAGGCAAGGGAGGGTTTGTTTGTTTGTTTGTTTGTTTTGGGTACTGGGGATTGAACTCAGGGATATTTGACCACTGAGCTACATCCCCAGCCCTATTCTGTGTTTTATGTAGAGACAGGGTCTCACTGAGTTGCTTAGTGCCTCGCCATTGCTGAGGCTGGCTTTGAACTCGCAATTCTCCTGTCTCAGCCTCCCTAAATGCTGGGATTACAGGCTTGAGCCACCGTGCCCAGCTCAAGGGAGGGTTTTGAGCAGAAGAATTCATTGATCTCACTTATGTTTTAGCAGGATCACTCTTGACACATGGACTGTAAGGAAAACTAGACAAGAAATTTTGGTAGCTTGGGCCATGGTGGTAAGACTGGAAATGTTAAGAAATACAGTGGCTCCTCTATATCTGCAGTTCTTCAGTTCTGACAAACAAATCCAAACCCCTGTGGATTGAAAATGCTGGAAAAATAAAAGAGCATACTGAGCATACACAGACTTTTTTCTTGTTTTTTTCCCCTAAACAATAAAATAACTGTTTACACAGCATTTATATTATGTTAGGCATTCTAAATAATCTAGAGATGATTTAAAGTATAGGGGAGTATGTGCATGGATTATATGCAAATACTATTTCATCTTATATAAGGGATGTGAGCATCTGTGGATTTTGGTATCCAAAGGGGTCCTGGAACCAGTTCCCTAAGGATACCAAGTGATGACTATAATTGGATTATGGATGTATTTTGGATGTCAGAGCTGATAAAATTTGCTAGTACATTGAATATAGAGTATAATAGAAAGAGAAGGAGTCAAGGATGCCCTAAGGGTTTTGGACTCAGCATTTAGAAAGATGGAGTTGTCACTTACTGAGGTGAGGAAGATTGGGATGAGGAAGATTGCAGGAAGAATGGTTTGGGGTACAAAAAGATCAGCATATGCTGAGTTTGAAATGGAGTTCAGAAAAAGCCTACCTAACTTCTTAATAAATGAGAAGACCTCCTAGAAGTCAGGTGTCTTCAGTTGTGTCTCAAAGCATGTTATTTTTGGGCTTTAGGGCCATAAGTAAGTACTTCATCTCTGTGGACCTAAACATTTTCTTCATAAGCAATTATACAGAACTGTTAAAATCTCTCCTAATTCCGGGATTCTGTTTTGCTCTTCAGTGGTTTTCAGAAGACAGCTGATCAAAATGCCTTTTTAGATTGCTATGTAACCATCTTGTATAAAATAAAATATTTTGGGATGATGATATTTCATCTTTAATGTACAATTAATGCCTTATTATAAAGTTTGATGCCAAAACCTTCATTCTAAAATTGGGGGGGGGTGTGGGGGAAGGGATAAACAGAGGGCTCTGAATTACTTGTGATTCTACCATCTGCTATTTTAAATAGTGGAGAATGTCATGTTTT
Source organism: Geosciurus inauris (assembly GCA_004024805.1). NCBI lineage: Eukaryota > Metazoa > Chordata > Mammalia > Rodentia > Sciuridae > Geosciurus > Geosciurus inauris. Next base: position 18,210 of record PVHX01022746.1, read on the forward strand.
CCCAAGGAATTCAATGTGTTTTATAGGTATTATACCAAAATTACATTTTATTCTGGTTAAAACCTCTAAAGCTCATTTAAAATGCCTGATACAAAGACACTCAGTATATATTTGTGAAAAAAAATAGATTAGTAAATGATGCAAAGCAAGATGTAAAATTAAGTATTTTACATAAGATACCTTCCATGGTGCATTTTGTGTGTGATTCAGTGTCTTCTTTAAAACTCCTGCCATCTCTTGATTACGTGATAGTAGACATAGCTCCTATTATGTAAGGAAGTGTGGTCAGGAATAGCTAACTGATTCACTCAGTCATCAACCTGATAAAAGAAGCCAGCTAGCTTTCTGCATCACTGTTCTCTTCATAGGCACCACTAGGGGTCTGTGCTCAGATGTCCTAGTAGACCATGCTCTGGAGAGCATAGGGAGACCTGTGTTATATCGACCTCTCTGTAATGCTGGTGCTCATATCTGAAGCTGTTTTACACCTACGGGGTTTTGAGGAGTGATCTGAGCACACTGACCAGTAAAGACTGCTGTCTAAAATCACCTTGCTGGAGAAATGCCTTAGAATATCTCCTGGTGTAGTTTATTATTTGCTTCTCAAAAACAAATATTCCTGAGCTATAGGGATCCTTTGAAGTTAATGTTGGTTAAAGACAAATTTCTTAACATTTTCTATTTCCAGTCTATCTCTAGACATCCTTCTGAAGTCCTACATGTCATCGACAGTCTCCACTTAGATTGAACGTATGCCAAGTTTACTTCAGTAGACAGCATGTAGAGCAGAGGCTCCTATGCCACCTCGAGAGCTTCTTAGGATGCCCTCAAAGTGTTTGTTTTACAGTTTTTGCTTTAAAGTTCCTCTCTATACAATTTTTATTTTGAAAAAAATTAAATATACAAAAAAGGTGGAAGAACAACCCAGTCAACATTCATAGACTCTTTGTGGGAGATTCACCCTTTGCTACCATTTTGCCTGTTCTCTCTGTCCCTGCTCCCCGCCCACCTCCCTCTCCTCATTATTGTGATGTTTTCATGGGGCCATACTTGCCAGTAGTGCCTCACCTCACTGCAAAGAATAGATGTGTCTCCTACCCAAATTATTCCTCTGTGCTTGCAATCCTGTACTAATCAGAGTGGCACTGGAGAAGAGTGAAATGGACACCACTCTACCTCCCATTCCCCAGTCACTGCCAATCTAATAAAGACTTCTCTTTGCAGAACAAGATAGATCTTAGTTTACTTTTTGACTTTTGAATCCTGGTCAATAAAATGAGACAACACTGTCCTGAGAATTGAAATTATTGATACTGGATTGCAGTGCCTAATTAGTGAAAAATAAACTTCAGTTCAATTTTTTAAATTAAATTTAATAATCATACAATTCACAGTTGCCCCCTTTTCTCACAGGTCAGACATCAGAAGTTCTTTGGCTGTTTATATCCTGTTCTTGGGTTTCCATTTCATGCAGTTATCTGGATTTGAATTTGATGCCAATTGTAGACACTGTCCCTCTTGAGACCTAAAAAACACACAGTTTATTATTTGGTTCAAAGCTGCTGCTGCTTTTCAGAGGGATTTATTGTGCAGATCTTGTCAAAGCAATACTGTTTACCCACCATTTGTATACAGGAGTACAAGAGCACAGTGTGGTGGGACTACAGGACACACATTGTGTGGAGTTAGGTAAGCCCGATGATGTAAATGTGGGGTCATTTACAAAGCTTGAGAAAAACAAGATTTATTAATCTAATAGTGTTTGAAGGCTCAGCTTTTAAATAATTACCACTTTCACATTGCAGATTTCAGAGGATTTTTGATCAAGATGCAAAGCAAGAGATCATTTTTGAAAACATTGCCAAACCAGTTGCTGAGAGGTAGGATTTCCCAGATTTTCTTCAGTGGGTTCGTGGTTTTTCATCTTGTCTTCAATTCTCAGATAATTGTGGTAATGTGCTTCAGTATACCAATTATACACTCAGGCTTTAGGGCATGTAATGATGATAGCATTAATATCTTCTCTTCATATAGCCATTTGTTTTAGACTTAAATTCTGAGCCTCAAAACAAACCAACGTGACAGAATAGCTATTGTTACTCCCATTTGCAAAGATAATGTGAACTGAGGACTGCAGAGATGGACAGCACTCATTTAATGGGGTTGCATGGCTAGTGGTGGCAGAGACCTAAATAGATTTCTAGCTATTATTTCAGTGCCGCTTCCTTAGTTTAATAATTCAAACATAAGGTTGGATGGACAAGGAATAAGGTATGGGTGGCTTTTTTTTTTTGTTACCAGGGATTGAAGATTGAATCTGGGGCACTTAACCACTGAGCCACATCCCCAGCACTTTTTATCTTTTTTTTATTTAGAGACAGGGTCTTGCTGAATTGCTCAGGGCCTTGCTAAGTTGCTGAGGCTGTCCTTAAACTCACAATCCTCCTGCCTCAGCCTCCCAAGCCACTGGTATTATGGGCATGTACCACCTCGTCCATCTTATGGGTGGCATTTGAGAGGCCTACTGATGATTGGCTCTGCTCTACCTCAGTGTCGTTTCAAAGCTTGGTCCTTACTTTCTAGGTCCATTTGCTTTGAAGTGTCCAGACAGTTCCAGGCTTCTGACTCCTAGAACCAAACATACCTGAAAATACTGAATAAACCAGAATGCCAACTTATTAATAGATCTTGGCTAAATGTCCTTGGGATGAGACACTCAAGCCCTCTGATTAGTATGCTGTCCTCTTGTAGAGAATCTATATGGAAAATTACTAATAAGGTTTCTTCCTGATACTAAAATCACATGGATAATCCAAATGACCAATACATCCATCTTTAGAATTGAGAGGAAAAATATATCTATAAATGCACCCAAATTTCAAGTTCAGTATCCCCTTTCTATGAACATTGCTGGAAATACATTGCCTTACTTTGTCTCTCAAACTCCTGTTATGAATCCTGCTCAAACTAAGTCCTTCTCTTTTAATACAATCTTCCTTCATGGGGTAAAATACAATTGGGTAGGTTTTCTTTCAGTAATAGTCACAATCCAGTAACTCCTCTTTAGATCTGGTTTCTAAATTCCCTTCCTTTCGGTGATTAATCATTTGCATCAGGTGATTTCTAAGGTAGCTACCCTCATGTTTTATTTTGAAATTTCCTAAAATTATTCAGGAGGGAACCTTCATTTGCTTCATGGATGCCTGGGTCTTCTCCCACTATTGACTCTCCCACCTTGATCTCACCACCTGCTCCATGCACTGACTGTCTCCTCAGCTTTTCTTTATAGCAAATCTATTTGAAATGGTTGACTTTATTCACTATTCTATTTTCTTTCTTACACTTTTAAATCTTAAATCTTCTTAGATTTTGGTTCCCCATGCTCCCCTGAGATTGTTTTTGTCACAGTCAGCCATGGCTTCTATTTGCTAAATTTAATAATGGCCCTTTTTCAGTTCTCCTGTTATATGATACATCTGTTATTTTGACATAGTTGATTATTTCACTTTCTTCACTTGTTCTTCTAAGATGTCACACTCTCCTGATTTTCCACTTACCTTACTAGCCACTCCACAGTTAATTTACTTAACTTTATATTCAGTAACCATTTGCTCTTGCTGTCCCCTCTGCCTGAAATTCTCTTCCCTCAGAAGTCTGCATGGTTCCTTCCTCAGAAAATGGGAATTGCCATTTACTCAGTGAAGCCTTCCTTGGCTACCCTGTTTAAAATTGCACCCCTGCTACGCTTCCTTTCAGCACTTGGCACTTATTACCATCTGACAGTCAATATCGTTTGATTATTAGTTTGTGTGGGTGCGTGTATGTGTCCACTTGCCTCCACCAGAACAAAAACTCCATGAAAGCAGGGGCTTTGTTTTGTTCATTAACTTGACAAGGAGACCCAACTCTAATGACAAGATTTCAAATTGACAGGCAAGAACATTTTGATCAAGGTAGCTCAAGTTGGTCCTGCACGGTCATATTGGTAGGAGTAGAGTGTTCTATCAATAGGAAAAATTCCTCTTTGCTTTTTTATTACTTTTCTTCCTGTAGTCCCTTTTCCTGGAACTCTGTTTGCTCCAGTTTTTCCCCCTACTAACCCTGGTCTGATTTATATTTCTCCACATCTTATTTAACTGCTTTGTGACACTTTGTTTTCAGGTTGAGTCTGATGGATAAAATACATCTTACCTTTTACTCTTTAGCCAAACACAGCATTCCTGATTTTTAATTAGCTACTTTTACCTATTTATTTTTATTCCTCTAACATTGTTTGAAACTATTTCTTCTCTTTTTTTTCTGTTTATTATATATATACATTTTTTTCTTTTCTTCTCATTGCTTTGACTGTGCTCTTCATTGTTGCTGCTTTCCATTTCCTCCTTCAAGTTGTACACTGTGCTTTAATCCCTCTAGTTTCAATTAGGATCTTTAAACCTATTTGTAATCTTCTCAATGTCTAAAATTTCTCTGTTTCTGCCCCTGACCCCATTCTTCCCACCGGCTCTCTTCGTGTCTCCACCTGGGACCTTAGCCTACTCTTACTCTGCCTCTCCTACCCTCTGCTACTTCCAGTATGGAGATCAAGTGAGATTTCCTTCTGTATTCTTACTAATCGTCTTATTATCAACAATTATGTAAATTTATCTCTAAGTTTACCTGTTTGTTTGCTCATCAGTGTTTCCTATACTTATGTCTATTTCTTTGATTGCTTTTGGTAATCATCCTCAAAAAACTTTTTAGAGATAGATCAAGACAGGGAACTTTCTGAAGGCTTTTACTTCATTTCACAGTTCAGTAGCAGTTTGAATGGGTGGAACATCATGCTAAGTGAAGTAAGTCAGACCCAGAAAGTCAAGGGTCGAATGTTTTCTCTCATCTGTGGAAGCTAGACCCAGAACAGCAGACTGGGGGAAGGCAGGGGAAATCCCAGGAAAATAGAGGAGAGATCAGTGCAGTTGAAGAAGAGGGTTACAGGGGAGGGAGAAAGGACCAGAAGTGGAAGGAACATTGGAATGAAACTGACTAAACTATCCTATGTACATATGTAAATATTACAACAGTGAATTTTACCTTTATGTATAACTAACTATAGTGCACTAATTTAAAAGAAAACTATAAATAAAAAGAAGCTCAGTAGAGTAGAGGAAAGGGAATGGGGGAGGGAGGAGGTAAAGGAAAAGGGAAGTACTAGGGACTGAATTGGAGTAAATTCTCTTCCATGCTTGTATAATTATATCAAAATGAACCCTGATTTTATGTACAACTATAATGCACTAATGAAAATAAGTCCTTTCCTCTCAGAACTCTAAAGGTATTGCTCCATTGTCTCTTTGAATATAGTGTTGAAAAGATGTCAATGTCAATGTCAATCTGGTTCTTACTTCTTTTTATAAATAACTATCTACTTTCTAGTTGCTTTTAGGAATTTTTTTCTTTATTTTTATGAAATTTCTTACCAGTGAGTCTAGGTATGGATACCTTTTTATGTAGTCTCATCTCTCATTCTGTCATTTAAATCCAAAACCCTTTATATTCAAACTTAAGGGCCAATACATTTATAATTTCTTTGATAATTAAAAAAAATCTCTAATCTTAAAATAATTTTTCTTACCTCTTTTCTTTCTGGAATATCCAATTCAAGCTACCACTTCTGTCCTTCAAATATTATCATTGCCCTTTCATAATTCCCATCACTCTTTCCTTGAGATATGAATTCTAGAACAATCTGTCAGCTCAAACTTTTGGCATGGCGATTTGCTTTTCAGTCATATGCATTCTGCTCTATCACCTGCTTCTAAGTTCTCTATTTTTACAATCTCATTCTTCATTTCTAGAAAATTAAAAATTATAATCTTGTTTATGGAAGTGGGATCCTCTGTTTCTTTTTGGAGAGGATAATTATCTTCTTTTGAAACACTGGTATTTTTCTGTTCACTATTTGTTTATGTGTGTGCTCTTCTACTGTTGAGTTTAGTGCCTTTCTTTCCTGGTGCAGATTTCCCCTCACCCACTTGGTGACAGTGAGGGGCTCATCTCTGTCATTCAAGAGTGCTGTTGTCTGTTGGAGGATGCCGTTTCTGTTTTCTGACCTCCCCTCCAGTCTGTGGGGAAGGGATGTACTGTGGGCCTGGATTACACTGCTGGGTAGGAGGCCTTCTTTCCTACTTGGTATTGGGGCTGGTTATTGTCACCCATCCAAGCTCCTGCTCTTTAGAAATGTGTGCTGCAACAGCTAATAGACCTATGAGGCAGATTCATAGTTTTCTTTGATTCATCTCTGAAGGAGGGAGTTACTAGGGAAATTAATATATTAAATTAAGAGCCTGGAGAGGAAATCATTTTTTGCATTGACTTTAAATATATATATATATTCTCACATATGTGCACATTTTATGAAAACTTGAATTGTGTAACTTTGAAGTGGTCAAACATAAAATATTATTGAAGTGTCATTTATATACAGCATTTGAATTAATATTTATTTCTATGAAAGTGAAAATCAATTTTTAAAGAATTACATAATTTGGCAGGCCCATGAATGGAAACTGCACCATTTTAGGTGTTAAAAGGAAATGCCTGCTACTCCTCAGGAAGGCCAGCCTTCAGGAACACCTTCTCAACATAAAATGCAGCCACTTGAGCCAGGCTGATAAAGTTGTTCTGTTGGTTAACATATTCTAGCTTACTTCTAGTTGCTGTATACAATTAAAGCTAAAGAAAGTTGATCACATTTCTTTCTAAAATTCTACAATTCAAGAATCTCACTAACTTAGACTTACTTTTTCCTACCTAGTCTAAACCAGTGATGTCTTGCATACTGTATGGAAGGGAAGAAATTGTAAAGATTTTACTTTTCATCATTAGAAATTAAGTGAAATAATCTTTATGGTTATTTATTCTTTAGTACATCTCCACTAGGACATACTTCATCATGCTCTCCCTTCCTAATATTGATTTTTTCTGAAATATATCCTACGTTTATTGGTAGCAGGTTAAAACTCCCTTTTATCATATGAATTTTTCCATTGACTTTTGGATGAATTTTTTATAAAGATAAAATTTAGCAAGTCCACAAGTATGTATGGTATTGCATTATATAAAAGAGTTTGTTATTTATCTTATAGTTTTAATATTTTGTTATGCTTCTCAGATTGTAAGTACATTGATCCCTGAAATATATGGTATTCTATCAGAGAATATCTAAGGCTATAAGCCAGTATGGTACATCATCCTGGAGTGGCAATTGCACTTAAAGATTTAGGGAGTAAAACTTCAAAGTCTAGAACTTTTAAGAGGTCTTATCACATGCATCTCCAAATCTGCAGAATTCCAGTTTTCTAGTAGAGCTAATTATGTGTGTCTTACCTAAAAGTTTGGGATATAGGAAATCCACCTTACATGTGAGTGATTTTGGAAAAATTTTGAATTTTATATTTTTGGAGAAATAGGATAGTTTGAACAAAATGAACAGAGTGTGTACTGCCAGGAGGAATGCTTTGTTGTGACATAGCCCCCAGCTAGCACTGGACAGCTAAAGAATAAGCATCACAATGTCAACCAAGCTGATTTTTAAAAGAACTATTAGTATCTTATGAACCATCACTTTTTAAGCTTTCATCTCCCCAGTGCTGAACAATATCATGTCAGCCTTTCAATTTATACATAGAAGAGGGTGAAGGGAAAGAGAAAGCTCCCAGAGCTACCATCTCAGACTTGGAGACCATCTCAGACTTGGAGAATACGTTTGAACACTTGTGCACCTATGCTCTGTTTGGGTGGGAGGCCAGAAGTCATGGAGGGTTTTCTCATGGGAGTGGCACTACCACACTCTTAGTGGGGACAGGACCAACGCACAGCAAGGCTTTCACCTGCTGCTCTTTAGGAAACAGAGTTTGCTGCTGATAATGTGGGTTTCTGAGCATAATCAGTCCTGCTACCCCAGCCAGAGAAGATCTCCTATGCCTTCAGGACAAGGAGGACAGAATGGGGAATAAAAGGGACACAAAAGAGTAGTAAAGGGCTGGGGGTGTGGCCCAGTAGTAGAGTACTTGCCTAGCACACTTAATGCTCTGGGTTTGATTCTCAGCACCACACATGCAAAATTTAATTTTAAAAAGTAGTAAAAACAATCTTATCAGTCAGTTCACCCTTGTATATTTGTGCTCTTTTCTTGTCTGATTCAAAATACTTGGCATCCAGTGGAATGATCTAACTCTGGCCCCAGCCCTGTGTGACTTCCTGTGTGACTCTGGGTTAACATATCACCTCTGGATCAGTTATCTGCTCTCAGAAAGGAGGGTGCTAATAATACCATATTTACAAGGTTGTTTTGAGGATGAAACAAACTGCAAATTAAGGCACTTTGTGAACTTCAAGCTTTATTCAATTTAGATATATTATAATAATTGGAAATCTTTATTCTCTTTTTCACTTTAAAATTATACCCAGTGACTTGGTCTGGTTCCAGACAAAAATGGAATAGACCCTTCTCTATATTCCTTTTGCTAAGTAATTAAAACTCTGGACATAATATTAAAAGAAATATAGTGTCGCTTTAATAAGAAGGGGTGGGGAGGAGGGCCACGTGGCTTCTCGACAAGTTGGTCCAGAGAGACAGAGAAAGTTTCCCCAGGTTAGACTATATGGGGTCTCTGGATGGTGGCAATTCACGGAGCCAACCTTCCCAGGCTCCGGGGTGTAGGTAAAAATTTGCTTTGCCCCAGCAAGACGCAGAAATACCCGGGACAAAAGGGGATACAGCCAAGGCGAGGAGAAGCAAAGAACACCACTTTATTCTAGAAACTACAGAAGCTTAAATACACTCTTGGACCAATCAGATCCAAAGGTCACAAACAAAGGGGTGCTCTTTGGCAAGAGCACAGTCTATTA
>PVHX01022747.1:0-18361 GCA_004024805.1 Geosciurus inauris
GCTTCCTTCCCTCCTTTGCCTGAATCTGAGCACTGGCCCCCTGGCTTCCTCAAGCCCACTGCAGCAGCTGCAGAGTGGACCGGCTGCCTGAATGTGCACCCATATGCAGAAGCGCTTGGAAGGGAGAAGCACTCGTGCTTTCCCTTGATGGGGCAAGTCTGATTTTCTTTTAACTTTCTTGGCCCCTTTTGAAGATTGCATTCCAAGACAAAGCCACTTACAAAAAAATGAGGGTTTCGGCACCGGACACTAGAACAGCCTATTTTAAGTAATTGTCTCAATTTGGCTACACATTTCCTTGTCTTTGAATTTGCAAGAGCACCGAAGCAGTAGGATTCGGTATTTGTTTCCCAGACATATAAAATTCCATTTTTCAAAGCTTCACCCTGACAGAGGCTGAAACAAAATACTTCAACCCGCGGTTTTCCTCTTTTGAGGTAAGGGTCAGGTCTCCTTCCTTCATCTGTCTGACAGGATGTTGGAATAATCAAATCAAAAAGCCATAATGGGCCCCCATTCCTGGTAATTGCCTTTGCATGGGGCTGTCCTGCTGAGGGTTGTGCCCAAAGTAAAGCCATCATTGTTAGTGCCTTATCCTTAATGGGATCCCTGTGGCTCAAGGGGAAGATGCACAGACATACTCTACTTTCCATGTGAGTCACATCCTTTTCCTTCATGTTTTCAGAGCAGCTTGAGCCAAAGAGCCATCTCCTTCCCAGGGCGCAGCCTGGTTGGGAGATTTCTAACAGAATGCCAGGACTCCGTGGGTTTGATTTCTGTTTGTCTGTGTTAGCTCAGTGTACCATGGCTGCTCCCTCCATGAGGGATGTCCTTTCTACACATGTAGAAAGTAGGGCTCTGTGTGTAGCCAGAGTGGAGGGTACAGACCTGGCATCTTTTCTTTCTTGGTGCCATCTCAGTACCTATCTACCAGATATGAGCAGTGGCCAGCTGCCTTTACAGTAATTTAGGTGCTTAATTATTGTGGAATATTCTCTACCTGCATAAGAAAGTGTGATTTGAATCAGAATTATAAAACATGCCAGGCCAAAATCATTTAAGGGGCTCAGGAAAGTTTTCTTATAGAAGAAACAAACAAACAAAAATAAAATAAGAATATAAAGGAGGGGCGGGGAATAAAGGAGGAAGAAGAAAAGGAGAAGGAGAGAAAGAAAAAATTGAGCCCTAGGCATATGACTATAGCATAGACATTGCATTGTACTGCAACACCTGAGAATGCTAAAGAAATTTCTTCTTCCCCCACTGGGTGGGGCTCTATTATAGTTATATAGGGTCCTCTTCCAGGAAAGGTCAGTAGCTGCTTTCCAGGTCTGAAAAAAGGTTCTGAAATCATGATATAGTGTTCAAATTGATGGTTCTTTGAATGGAATCCAGGGATCTCTTGGTCTGTGGGGATTCTTCCAATCGTTCCATGGGCTGGGTCCAAATGCAATGCACACAAGTGTGTTGAGTGGTTTTGTTTGCTTTTTTTCCCCTTGAAACATATTTTCCACCGCAGATTTGAGTCAAAATTTAAACGCACTGAAACAAATATTCATGAAAGGAGTTATGAATAACCAGAGGGGATTCAACAAAGCATCTAAAGAGTGTTTTTGCTTTGTTTTGTTGCCTGTCTATTTAATTTGGTAAATAGGTGAGAATCTTGCTCTGTTCAAATAGTTGAAGCGCTGAAAATTTTGAAACTCACCCATTCAGATGAAAAGATGTATCTGTTTTGAGGGAAGGAAAGTAAGATCCTTTCTTCCCTTGGCTTCCCATTTCCCAGTATCATTTGTTCCTGGTTCTGCCTCTCAGCACTGCTTTCTAGCTGGATGCCCACAGCTTGCAGTCAGAAGCAGCCCCTGGCAAGAAGAACCGCTTTCTGCCAGTGCTGTCTTTCCTCAGGTTTCTCTTGCCGAGAGCAGGAGCTCAGGTGTGGGGTGAAGGGTTTGTGAGGCTGTGTCTTAGGAAGATCTGTTTCTCCTCATCCTAGCCCCACAGCAAGAATTAACCCCAGGAGAGCTGAGCCGGGGGAGGAGGGTTTTGTGAGTTATCTAATGACCTGGTTGTTAGCCACATAGCACAACAAAGCTGCCCAGACATTCAGGCTGCTCACTTACCACAAGATATTCAGCTCTTTGTGGGACTAATTTACAGTCTTAGTTTCCTAGAAAGATTTAAAAATTGATGGGCTCCCTACGCCCCAACTGTACAGTTTGGAAGCAGTAAATTACAGTGGACTTGCAGACTTCCAATTGGATTTTGCTAAAGTGATTTCAATGCCATTTATCTATCTACTAATTCTATTATGTGTACAAAGTGCTCTCTGATAACTCAGATGCCGCCTTATATTACCCAGATGCTGTTAGCCTCTCGATCCTTTGATACAGACCCGTCCAGGAAGGAAAGAAGCAATGTTCTTTCCATTTTGCTGAAAGTAGGTGTAAAACCAGATGACCAAAAGGAGGCGAATTAAAACCGCTGGGCAAGGCTTTATTGGAAATACACACTCAGGCTGAACTCTCCCGTCCATTAGAGTGTGTACAGGAGAATGGCGCGCGTGTTCCAGCATACAGAGAATTTTAAAAGGCCCGGTTGGGAAGGTGAGGGCTCAGGGATAGGAAGAGAAGGCCAGAGTCCTTCCTGGATAAGTCAGGAAAAACCCGCTGATTGACAGGAGACGCCTCTACTGGTGATGTCAGCGTCTGGCTGGCTGCTCCGTTCAGCAGCTGCCCTGACCGGCCCCCCCTAATTGGACACCCTGGACCCTGAACCGACCTAACAATAGGAAGACATTTGGTTTACTCTGAGTATGACTGGAAAAAGAAGAAGAGGAGGAAAACCAATCCCAACATTTGGATGGAATTTATTACACACCTTCTAGGACCCCTGGTTCCTGAATGTTTCAGTTACTGATTCCATTTTCCAAGTCTGCAGAGGCTCAGGGACTCCTAGGCTATCTGGGAATGCTGCTGTGCTGCCAGTTGCTGCGAGTTGGTTTAAACAGGTGGTTTGGTTTGGTTTGGTACTAGATTTAACCCAGGGTCTCTAAACCGCTAGATCACATTACCAGCCCTTTTTCTTTGTCTCCGTACACGTTGCTTAGGGCCTCACTAAGTTGCTGTGAGGCTAGCCTTGAACTTGTGATCCTCTTGCCTCGGCCTCCAGAGCTGCTAGGAATACAGGCATATGCCACCACACCCAGTTTTAAACTGGTTATTAAGATACTGTTGCCCTGTCCAACCCCCTGCCATGGGGAAGTGGGCAGCACCACGTATGTGTGCTCACTTGCTTCAGTATGCACAGCCGGCAGGAAGCGATTTGCCACTTGTGGAGACACTGGAAGTTCTCTGCTATATTGCACACCATCTCAACTCTACAATCTACCTCATGTAGGTAGAGTTCATGAATCCCCTCATGTCTTTGGGAGAAGATCTATGTTTGGTTCCTACTATGGCTAAGGTTTCTAGATACATCAGGATATAGCAGGAAGAGGATCAGAGAGACTCAGAAGACCTGTTTTCAGATCCAGCTGCCACTTACCTGCTCTGTGATTTGAGCTGGATTATTTGCCTTCTCTGAGCCTCAGTTGCTTTGTGGATAAGTAATATCCTCCATGGAGATATGGCCATGTGAGTTGAGTTAGTGGTATCTAGTGGGGATCAATGCACATGGACTGCATTTGAATCTAGGGGAGCATTTTGTGGCTAAGGAGGTCTCTACCTCAAAAGAGGAATATTTCCCATTTATAATTTGAGGCTAGGGAAGGAGTTTAATAATTTTCAAATCCCTTGTCTTTCTGTAACTTTCTGGAGGTTAGTTACTCTTAAGATGTAATGGTGGGAAGGGCAGTGAACTACAAGTCAGATAGTCAGTGTTCTAACTCTTGATTCTGGTCACAACAGAGCTAGATAAGTTTGAGCAAGCTATTAAATCTTATGCTTGTTTTAGACTTAATGGCAATAATCATACTATACTCTTCTAAAATGTAGTACTATTGTAAATCTTTTTAAAACATGGGGTCTGCTGGACCTGGTGGGAGAAGCATGTATTCCCAGTTACTTCAAAGGTTGAGGCAGGAAGATCACCTGGACCCAGGAATTAGAAGCTAGCCTGAAAACTTCTGTCTGTTAAAAAAAGGGGGTGGGGGCCTATAAAATATATAGAAGTATAATTTAACCTGGTCAAAACCTGTTAACGTGGTCAAAAACTTCAAACAGTCCTGCTAACCTAGCACTTCAAACAATCCTGCTAACCTAATACACTCTGAGATGTTGTCTTAGTCTGTTTTGGTTATTGTAGTGGTACCTGAAAATAGGTAATTTATAAAGAAAATAAGTTTATTTTGGCTTTTCAGTCTAAGTCCAAAATGTTGCCTGGCCTCTGCTCGGCTTCTGGGGAGTGTCTCATGGCAAAACACTGAAAGGGGAAGAGAATGCATGAGGAAGGAGAGTGTGTGGAAGAGTTGAGGGGAGGCGTTGGGCTTGTTTTATATCAGCTTGCTCTTATGATGACTTACTGGCTCTCAGGAAAACTATAATAATCCCTTCATGACCCAAGTTTCCTTTTTTATTTTTTTTATTTTTTTTATTTGTTAATGGACTTTTTTACTTTTATTTAAATGTGGTGCTAAGGATCGAACCCAGTGCCTCACACATGCTAGGCAAGCGCTCTGCCACTGAGCCACAACCCCAGTCCCTCAAGTTCCTTTTAAAGTCCCTATCACCTCTCTTCCCTCTTACATTGGAGACCAGGCCTTAACACAAGTTGGTTTTTTTTTTAATTTATTTATTCTAATTGGGTATACATGACAGCAGAATGATTTTGATTCATTGTACACAAATGGAACACAACTTTTCATTTCTCTGGTTGTACACAATATAGAGTTATACCATATGTGCATTCATACATGTACCTAGGGTATTGTTGTCCATCCCATTCCACCATCTTTCCTGCTTCCATGTCCCTTCCCTTCCCTCTCCTCCCCTTTGACCAAAGTTCCTCCATTCTTTGCATGCCCCTTCCTGCCTTATGGATCAGCATCCACTTATCAGACAGCACATTCAGCTTCTGCCTTCTTGGGATTGGCTTACTTCACTTAGCATGATGTTCTCCAACTCCATCCATTTACTTGCAAATGCCATAATTTTATTCTCTTTTAATGCTGAGTAATATTCCATTGTATATATATACCACAGTTTCTTTATCCATTCATCTATTGTAGGTCTTCTAGGTTGCTTCCACAGTTTAACTATTGTGAATTGAGCTGCTATAAATCTTGAAGTGGCTGTGTCACTGTGGTATGCTGCTTTTAAGTCCTTTGGGTATAGACTAAGGAGTAGGATAGCTGGGTCTAATGGTGGTTCCATTCCAAGTTTTCTAAGGAATCTCCATACTGCTTTCTAGGTTGGTTGCACCAATTTGCAGTCCCACCAGCAATGTATGAGTGTACCTTTTCTTCCACATCTTCACCAATACTTGTTTATATTCTTGATAACTGCCATTCTGACTGGCATGAGCTGAAATCTTAGAGTAGTTTTGATTTGCATTTCTCTAATTACTAGAGATGTTGAACATTTTTTCATATATTTGTTGATCAATTGTATGTCTTCTTCAAGAAGTATCTGTTCAGTTCTTTAGCCCATGTATTGATTGGGTTGTTTGTTTTTATGGTGTTAATTTTGTTGAGTTCTTTTTTTTTTTAATATTTATTTTTTAGTTGTAGGTGGACAGAATATCTTTATTTTATTTTGATGTGGTGTTGAGGATCGAACCCAGTGCCTCATGTGTGCTAGGCGAGCACGCTACCACTGCGCCATAACCCCAGCCCCAATTTTGTTGAGTTCTTTATATATTCTGAAGATCATTGTTCTATCTGATGTGCGTGTGGCAAAAATTTATTCCCAGAATGTAGGCTCTCTGTTCACCTTATTGATTGTTTCTTTTGCTGAGAAGAAGCTTTTCAGTTTGAATCCATCCCATTTATTGATTCTTGCTTTTATTTCTTGTGCTTTAGAAGTCTTGTTAAGGAAGTTAGGGCCTAATCTGACATTATGAGATTTGGGCCTACTTTTTTCTCAGTTAGGTGCAGGGTCTGTGATCTAATTCCTAGGTCCTCGATCCACTTTCAGTTGAGTTTTGTGCATGGTGAGAGAGAGGGATTTAGTTTCATTTTGCTGCATATGGATTTCCAGTTTTCCCAGCACCATTTGTTGAAGAGGCTATCTTTTCTCCAATGTGTTTTTGGCACCTTTGTCTAGTATGAGATAACTGTATTTTTGTGGGTTTGTCTCTGTGTCTTCTACTATTGGTCTACGTGTCTATATTGGTACCAGTACCATGCCGTTTTTGTTACTGTAGCTTTGTAGTATAGTTTAAGGCCCGGTATTGTGATGCCTCCTGTTTCCCTCTTCTTGCTAAGGATTGCTTTGGCTTTTCTGGGTCTCTTCTTTTTCCAAATTAATTTCATGATCGCTTTTTCTATTTCTATAAGGAATGACATTGGGATTTTAATTGGAATTGCATTGAATTTGTATAGCACTTCGGGTAGTATGGCCATTTTGACAATATTGACTCTGCCTATCCAAGAGCATGGGAGAGCCAGGTGCAGTGGCACATGCCTGTAATCCCAGCACTTTGGGAGGCTGAGACAGGAGAATTATGAGTTCAAAGCCAGCCTCAGCAATAGTGAGGTGGTAAACAACTCAGTGAGACCCTGTCTCTAAATAAAACACAAAATAGGGCTGGGAATGTGGCTCAGTAGTCAAGTACCCCTGAGTTCAATCCCCAGTACCAAGAAGAAAAAAAAACAGAGAGAGCATAGGGAGATGTTTCCATCTTCTAAGGTCTTCTTCAATTTCTTTCTTTAGTGTTCTCTGTCTTTTTCATTGTAGAGATCTTTCACCTTTTTTGTTAAATTGATTCCCAAGTATTTTATTTTATTTTTTGAAGCTGTTGTGAATGAGGTAGTTTTCCTAATTTCTCTTTCAGAGGATTCATCACTGATGTATAGAAATGCATTTGATTTATGAGTATTGATTTTATATTCTGCTATTTGCTTAATTCATTTATTAATTCTAGAAGTTTTCTGGTGGAATTTTTTGGATCCTCTAAGTAAAGAATTATGTCATTAGATCTGGGCACAGTTGCACACACCTGTAATCCCAGCACTTTGGGAGGCTGAGACAGGAGAATCGCAAGTTCAAAGCCAGCCTTAGGAACAGCAAGGCGCTAAGCAACTCAGTGAGATTCTGTCTCTACATAAAACACAAAATAGGGCTGGGGATGTGGCTCAGTGGTCAAGTGCTCCTGAGTTCGATTCCCAGTACCAAAAAAATAAATAAATAATCATATCATCAACAAGCAATGATAGTTTAACTTCTTATTTTCCTATTCTTATCCCTCTGATTTCTTTTGTCTGTCTAACTGCTCTGGCTAGAGTTTTAAGGACTATGTTGAATAGAAGTGGTGAAAGAGGACGTCCCTGTCTTGTTTTCATTTTTAGAGGAAATGCTTCCAATTTTTCCCCATTTAGTATGGTGTTGGCCTTCAGTTTTGCATAGATAGCTTTTACAATATTGAGGTATGTTCCTACTGTCTCTAGTTTTTCTAGTGTTTTGAACATGAAGCAGTGCTGTACTTTGTCAAATGCTTTCTCAGCATCTATAGAGATAATCATATGATTCTTGTCTTTAAGTCTACTGATGTGATGAATTACATTTATTGATTTTCGTATGTTGAACCAACCTTGCAAACCTGGGATGAAACCCACTTGACTGTGGTGCACTATCTTTTTAATATTTTTGTATGTGATTTGCCAGAATTCTATTGAGAATTTTTGCGTCAATGTTCATCAGGGATATTGGTCTAAAGTTTTCTTTCTTTGATGTGTTTTTGTCTGGTTTTGGAATCAGGGTGATACTAGCCTCATAGAATGAGTGTGGAAGGGTTCCCTCCATTTCTATTTCATGGAATAATTTGAGGAGTATTGGTATTAATTCTTCCTTGAAGGTCCTGTAGAACTTGGCTGAGAATCTGTCTGTTCCTGGGCTCTTCTTGGTTGGTAAGCTTTTGATGGTGTCTTCTATTTCCTTGCTTGAAATTGATCTGTTTAAGTTGTGTATGACCTCCTGATTCAGTTTGGGCAGATCATATGCCTCTAGAAATTTTTCGGTGTCTTCTGGATTTTCTTTTACTGGAGTATAGATTTTCAAAATTGTTTCTAATTATCTTCTCTATTTCTTTTTTTTTTTAATTTTTTTTTTTTAGTTGTAGATGGACACAATGTCTTTATTTTATTGCTTTGTATGTGGTGCTGAGGATCAAACCCAGGGCCTTACGCATGCGAGGCAAGCGTTCTACCGCTGAGCTACAATCCCAGCCCCTATCTTCTCTATTTCAATAGTGTCTGTCGTGATATTTCCTTTTTCATCTCGAATTTTACTAATTTGAGTTTTCTCTCTCCTTTTCATTAGGGTAGCTAAGGGTTTATCAATTTTATTTGTTTTTTCAAAGAACCAGCTTTTTGTCTTGTCAATTTTTTTATTATTTCCTTTGTTTCAATTTCATTGATTTCAGCCCCGATTTTAATTATTTCCTATCTTCTATTTCTTTGGGTGTTGATTTGTTCTTCTTTTTCTAGAGCTTTGAGAGGTAATGTTAGGTCCTTTATTTGTTGACTTTTTCTTCTTTTAATGAATGAGCTCAATGCAATGAACTTTCCTCTTACACAGCCTTCATAGTGTCCCAGAGATTTTGATATGTTGTATCAGAATTCTTATTTATCTCAAAGAATTTTTTAATCTTCTCCCTGATGTCTTCTGTTATTTATGCATTATTCAATAGCATATTATTTAGTCTCCAGGTGATGGAATAGCTTCTATTTTTTATTTTATCATTGATTTTTAATTTCATTTCGTTATGGCCTGATATAAAACAGAGTAGTATCTCTATTTTTTTGTATTTGCTAAGAGTTGCTTTGTGGCATAACATATGGTCTATTTTAGAGAAAGATCCGTGTGCTGCTGAGAAAAAAGTGTATTCACTTGTTGATGGATGAAATATTCTGTATATGTCTGTTAATTCTAAATTATTGATTGTATTATTGAGTTCTATGGTTTCTTTGTTTAGTTTTTATTTGGAAGACCTGTCCAGTGGTGAGAGAAGTGTATTAAAGTCATCCAGTATTATTGTGTTGTGGTCTATTTGATTCTTGAAACTGAGAAGGGTTTATTTTATATATGTGGATGTTCCATTGTTTGAGGCATAGATATTTATGCTTTTTATGTCTTGTTGATGTATGGTTCCCTTAGCAGTATGAAATGACCTTCTTTATCCCTTCTGACTATCTTTGGTTTGAAATGTACTATATTTAATATAAAGATGGAAAACCCTGCTTGTTTACGTGGTCCATTTGAGCAGTATGTTTTTTCCTATCCTTTCACCTTCAGTCTTCAGCTGTCTTTTTCTATGAGATGAGTCTCTTGAAGTCAGCATATTATTGGGTCTTTTTAAAATCCAATCGGCCAGGCTGTGTCTTTTAATTGATGAATTTAAGCCATTAACATTTAGGGTTATTATTGAAATATGGTTTGTATTCCCATTCATTTGGTTTATTTTTGGGTTTTAACTTGACTTGTTTTCTCCTTTGATTGGCTTTTCCTTTAGTGTAGCTCCTCCCTTTGCCAATTTTCATTGTTGTTTTTCATTTCTTCCTCATGAAATATTTTGCCAAGGATGTTCTCTAGTGCAGGCTTTCTCATTGCAAATTCTTTTAACTTTTGTTTATCTTGGAAGGTTTTTATTTCATCATCAAATATGAAGCTTAATTTTGCTGGATATAAGATTCTTGGTTGACACCCATTTTCTTTCAGAGCTTGGTATATGTTGTTCCAGGATCTCCTGGCTTTGACAATCTGGGTTGAGAAATTTGCTGAAATCCAAACTGGTTTCCTCCTGTATGTAATCTGAATCTTCTTTCTTGCAACTTATTGTGCAAGAAATTCTATCCTTATTGTGTATGTTAGGCATTTTCATTATAACGTGCCTTGGTGTGGATCTGTTGTAGTTTTGTACATTTGGTGTACTATAAGCCTCTTGTATCTGATTTTCCAATTCATTCTTCATGTTTGGGAAATTTTCTGATATTATTTCATTGAAGAGATTGTGAATTCCTTTGTTTTGTATCTCTGTGCCTTCCTCTATCTGGATAATTCTTAGATTTGGTCTTTTCATGTCATCCCATAATTCTTGGATGTTCTGTTCATGGTTTCTTACCATCTTTATTGTGTGGTCAACTTTATTTTCAAGATTATATATTTTGTCTTCGTTGTCTTCCAAGTTCTATAGTCTGTCAGTGATGCTTTCTATTAAATTTTTTATTTCATTTATTGTTTCCTTCATTTCAAGGATTTCTGCTTGTTTTTTTTTTCAGAGTCTCTTATCTCTTTCTTGAAGTAATCTTGTGCTCTCTTTATTTGCTGTCTTATCTCTTTGTTGGAGTGATCAATTGTTGCCTGTATTTTCTCTCTAATCTCTTTATTGGATTGATCAATTGTTACCTATAATTGCTCTCTTGTATTATTCTGTGCTTCACAGATCATTTTAATTATGTACGTTCTGAATTCCTTCTCTGACATTTCATCTACTGTGCTGTTGTTGATGAATTCTATTATTGCAGCATCTTGGTTTGACTGAGGCATTTTCTTCCCTTGTTTTTTCATGTTGTTCATTTATCTTCCTCTCTGGCAGTGTAGATCTGAGATATTAGAGTTCCTACTCTATAATCTTGTAGTGTCCTTGCAGGTTACCAGTACCTCACCTCTGGTGTAACTGGAGCTGCAGGGACCTCGGGGATGATCTTCCTGGTCCTTTTGTCTCTAGATGGAAGTAGGCCGCCCATTGGTAGATGGGAGGCCACAAGCAGTAGGTCTCCTTCTCCACCCGTGCATAGTCTATCTCTTCCTCCACATGTGTGTGGTCAGTCTTAACATGAGTTTTAGTGGAGATAAACCATATGAAAATCATGTCAAAAGCTGTGATTTTAGATAAACAAAAGTCTACATAAAACTTAATTTAATCCTATTTTTGTAGTTGACAAGAATGAAGTATAATTTGCAATGCCCCCATTGAACTTACCCAAAGAACCAGCCCCTTAGGTTCAGCATATAGTCCTTGAAGGGTAAAGAGAAATACCATCAGGAGTTGAGCAAAGGTTAGCTCCAGCTTTTTCTTTCTTTTGACAGTACTGAGGATTGAACCTAGGGCTTTGTGCATGCCAGGCAAGTGCTCTTTGACCGAGCTACATCCCAGCCTCTTAGCTCTAGCTTTTGTAAGCCACCTGAAAGTGAGTGCATGGTTAAAGTTTCCAGAACCAGGGCTAGGTCTTTGAATAGAATTGAAGTGTCCAACAATTTCAGGAGTCTACCCCCATTATGATCATCATAAGCCAGGTGATGTAGGAGGAAGATAAGGTATTGTGTTGATTTTGGCTCTTATAATAACCCATTCTTGCAACTTTGGGAAGCTCAAGACAAAGTCCCATGCACAAATCACTGATTACACATAACTCACTTTCAACAGCACCCTAAAAGGGCAAACTTCCTCTTCATCAGACTTTTTGTTTTCCTTCTCATCCAAGATAATACCTATATAAGAAAGTGAGGGAGACCCATATATATGTGTTTTATTTTGCTTTTGCAGTGCTGGGTATTGAACTCAAGGCCTCACACATAGTAGGCAAGTGCTGTAGCACTGAACTATATCCCCAACCCTTGTTGTGCTTTTTGTTTTCTCTTTTCTTCATTGACCCAGAGTACTGCAGACCTGCCCCGGGTGAGCAGATTACAGAACAAGCTCACGGAGCAGGCTGTCATCTCTGAGGCACTGAGGCCCCCACCCCTCCTGATAGCAAAGGGCTGCTGGAATGTTCCTTCCACTTATGATTGACCTACATAGCAAAAGCATCTCCCCCAAACTCTTATGCATTTTCCCACATGTCCATTTACCTTTTGCTTGGAGCCACTGAGGCAGGTTGGGTTGATGTGGGGGAGCAGGGAGGCAGCAGGTAAGCAGTAGGACCCAATCTTTCCTCAAGTGCCTTGGCCTTGCTCTGCAGAACAGACGACACTGCTTCCCACCCCTGTCCCAGTAGCACTCCTTCCCCAACTTCCTGCCATCCATTCCTGCTGGCATATCAGTAAGGAAGGGAACCTGCTGAAACTAACACAAATTCCAGCATTTAAAGTCCTCAAGCAGATCCAAATCCAGGCTTCTCAAACTGGGCTCATGTAGTCTGTACTTTTACAAGGGATCTTTAGTACGAGTTTCTTTTTTTTTTTTTAATGTTTATTTTTTAGTTGTAGGTGACAGAATATCTTTATTTTATTTTTATGTGGTGCTGAGGATCGAACCCAGTGCCTTATGCGTGCTAGGCGAGCACGCTACCACTGCGCATAATCCCAGCCCCCACGAGTTTCTTTTTAATGATTGTGGGTTCTACCTCAGCAACACCTTTCCCTCTTTGAGAAACTATCTATTTAGACACACAGCAAACAAACAGATAAGGGGCAGCTTGCTTAATATTTCTAAGATGTAAGGCATGTCTGTTGGTTAGAAAAATGAGTAAATAAGGACAGTTAGTTATCACTTGGGCGGAATCTGGTCAGAAAGATTTTAGGGGATTCTGATATTTCAGTAAGTAAGTAGACTTGTTCTTTCAACCAGTTTTGTTTGAACCTTCCACTGGTCTGGGCCTGAGAAGAGTCTAGCTGGGCCAGGAATCTAAGAGGAGTCCACGGACAGGAAGTCTCTAGAGCAGAAGGTCTGCCCCACTTATAAGAGCTAGACTGCCAGTATTGGGATAGGAACATCTTCACTCCCAAGAGCTTGCCCCTTGGCTGGCCCTTCTTTCTCATACTTTCCAGGCCCTGTGATCTTTACTTCCCCCAAAACCATATGGTTTTGATTCTGGTCGCTGGCTTACTAAGAGCTTTTTATGTCTCCAGTGGCAGGAAGCCCTCTAGCCTCTTTAAGTAGCTATTCTGTCATCTAAGAGAGGAGGCCAGCTCTTCTGGACTCCCTCACCAGCTGGGCATGAGAGCCTATTGGAAGGCGACTTGAAATATGGAGAAAGGGTAACGAGAGTGGCTGCAGGGGTCGGGAGATACCCCTGGGAGTCACAGAGATGAACTTCAGGTTTAGGCACCTGTAGGTTTGATCCAGAGAATTGACTTTTTACTCTCTATACTATCCCTGAATTTCCATCTGAGTCTTTCTGTGAGATAGAGGATGGAAGCATAATCTGATATAAGATACCACACAAATCTTCTAATTTCATAGATTGAAGCTCCAGTCACCCAGATGATTAGGATCAGATAAATATTAGATGAGCTTCAATGGAATTCATTGGAAAAAAGTTTCGTATTTTGAGTGGTAAGAAGGTGAAGTCAATCACTTCTCAGAAGGAATCAAAGCTACTCTTGGGTGAAAGGGGTAAAGGAATAATGACAAGCTAAGGAAAACTTTAAAGCAATTATTATATTTAGCTGTATAAAGCTTTATAGTTTTCAGCTACTTGTTCTTGTCTCAGGGCCTGTGTACTTCCTGATCTCTCTGCTTGGACACTTTCCCAGCAAATCCCAATATGAGTGACTCCTTTTCCTTCAGATTTCAAGCATCTCCTCCTTAGAGAGGACGTGTCTGACTAACCTATCTCAAGTTATACCCACTTCACTCCCTATCCTGTTATCCTATTTTCTTCCTATAACTCTTCATGATTTGAAATTATCTTGTTTACTTGCTTTGGGATAGTTTTTAAACCATAATGTAAGTTCCGCATCCTCAATATCTAATATAGAGCCTGAAGAATAACAGGTGCTCAAGAAACATGCTAAATTAGGAGAATAATGAATGGAGGTCTAGAGTTGGAAAGCTAGCCTAGAAAAGGTAGGTAAAACTGGAATGGTATGCATATGACCAGAAAGAATAGAAACGATCAGGAGAACTGGGCGTGGGGGCACATACCTGTAATCCCAGCTACTTGAGGGGCTGAGACAGGAGGATGACAAGTTTGAGGCCAGCTTGGGCAATTTAGCAACACCCTGTCTCAAAGTTGTTGTTTTGTTGTTGTTGTTGTTTTGTTTTGTTTGTAAAAGAGATAGGGATATAACACTGGTCCAATTTATTCTTGAATATAGCCCTTGCTGCTCTGCCACTGAGGCTTATTTTAAAATAGACATGATTTTTCCTCTTCTCCCTCTCCCAAATTAACAAGTGAATCACAATCCCCCTACAGGGAATACGCAGAATATAGCTTTTGAATAAAAACCTTTGATTCATTTGGATGGGCAGAATCACAGCCTGCCTCTGGGACAGGAGTCCCCTGTCCTCCTGCTTTGCCAGCAAAGTGATAAAATTTCTTTTTCTGTTTTCTCAAAACCATGTTCTCATTATTGGATTGGCACTGAGGACAAGAACTGAGCTTTCAGTAACAGGGATATAGCTCAGTCGTAAAGCACTTATTCAGCAAGTTAAGGGCCTGGGTTCAATCCCCACCCAGCATTCCAAAGAGAAAAGAAAGAGAAAGAAACGATCAGGAGAGGAAATTGGGACCAGTAACCAAAATTTCCTAAGAAGTAGGAATAGAAAATTAAAATAAAATAACAACCACATTTTGCCTGATGTCTTCCAGTTTTCATCATATTCAATAAGTGTCTAAGTACTTCGGTAGCCCAGTGTGGAGAGCTAGGATACAAAGATGAATGAATGAAATCACAGCCTGAAAAAGTTAGGGAGGGGAAGTAAACCCAGGAGTTGCTCTTTCCTAGGTTTTTAAGCCATTCACTGAGTTCACCATTCTTCAGGGAGAAATATATAGCAACATGAAAATGGGATAAGGACTATCAGGGGTATAAGTGACCTTCAAGAAGTTGAACATGCCAAGGGAAACTGCAGAGGACATGAAATTTGACTTGGGCCTTAAAGATGAGTAAAGAGTTCATCATGCAGGGAGAGAAAAAATGAAAGTGTATTCCAGGCAAGGTGACAGCCTGAGAAAAGACACAGAGGAATGAAAGTGCTCGTTATGCCTGGAAGACAGCAAGAAGACCAAATTGTTCCCCATGACAAAGCAGAGTGTGCGTGGGGAAATGGATAGACATAAGGCTAGAAATATGGGTGGAATTAAGTGGTGAAGAGCTGGCCTTATCCTGGACTATGTTAAAAAATGTGGACTTAGGTCAGCACAACTTAGGTTGTATCATAAAATCCTTGGATCCCCATGTGACCCCTAATGAATGGTGGTATGTGAGCAAATTTTATCCATCTATGACAAAAACCAATCAAAGGACTAGACTTGATGACCAGAGGTATCAGTGAATCTTACAGGTATGGCCTTAATACAGTCCAGCTAAGGGACTGGGAGAAGTGCTGGTCCAGGATGCTAGGACCTCAACCCTCACTCAGAGCCAGGCTGAGGTGCATCCCACTAGGGATCGCAGAGAGCCAATGAAGGAAATGGAGACCTACAAAACACTCAGGGAAAAAGGGAGCACAGGAATCTGACCTGTCATAGCCTCCCTTATCTGCGCAAATCCCGCTCCCTGCACAAAGTAAGCCAGCCAAAAGTAACTGACCACGACCTGGCCCTGCTAAACCCTATAAAACTCAGACCCTTGTTGTCACCTGCCGCCATTTTCCCCTTGAAAACGTGCCCCTCTACTGCTTAAAAAAGCATCACTGATCCATTGAGATCTGTCTCCCTTTCTTTTTCTTTTTGTATTTTCTTTCATTTGCTTTCAGCCAGGCTGGGCTACTGTCCACATCCTATGAACCACAAAGGCTCCAAGTATTCCTGGCATAGGCAGGCACCCTGGACAGACTAAGATGAAATGAATGGGACATACATCTTGGGTGTAAAATTCAGGGGGTGCTAAAAATCTCAATAATCAAAATTAATTATATTTTTAATGAAATATTAAAAATAACTTATGCAGAGGAAATCAGTGATCAAAGGAGCTCTCTTCTACTCTTCTATTAACCAGCTCAAAGGTTATTAAAGGGTTAGATAGGGTTCTGGAATAAATTTCTCCTAGATTCTTCAAATCTCACATCAGGGAATGGTAAGACCTAAACTAGGCCAGCCCTCAGGAATTGGAATCTGGGATTACTAACACGGTCCTCCCCAGGGACCCTCTACAGAAGATAGGGGAACCCAGGTTTGCTGTTTAATTCTTTTTTTTTTTTTTTTAAGAAAGCTGGCTTCTTCCTTTTTTAAAAAAATGTCATTATATTTTTTTATTCCTTTGTTTATATTTATGTGGTGCTGAGGATCGAATCCAGTGCCTCACGCATGTTAGGCAAGCTCTCTACCACTGAGCTACAGTCCCAGCCCCTGCTGTTTAATTTTAACCTTAAGCAGCCTCCAGTGAGTCTGGAACAGTGTCAGTGTGGATCCCTACCCACTGTCTAACTAGTTCCTCTTCTTGGAAAGGCCCCATACTTCCGAACAAGGCCTTAGATAAGCACTTGTTTCAGTGTTTGATAGGATAACTTGCCTGAGAAATTGACTCTTATATCTTGGTGTCAGACATTTCTGCTCTTCATTAAAGAATGGATCAGGGGCTGGGATTGTAGCTCAGCGGTAGAGCGCTTGCCTCGCATGCGTGAGGCCCTGGGTTCGATCCTCAGCACCACATACAAAGCAATAAAATAAAGACATTGTGTCCATCAACAACTAAAAAAATATTTAAAAAAAAAAAAAAAAAGAATGGATCATTCCTCTTTTTCACATTCCTTATCCTCAAAGAATAACCAGGGTTTTTTGTTTTGGAGATCAGGCCTTTTTGCATCTCAGAGAAAGAAAAAAATAAATGAACAGTTTTGTTTTTTAAATCAGCCCATGGTCTCAGAGGTGATAAACTTGTTTTGACTGAAAGAAAGAAGGACTGTCAGGATTAGAAGAGGGCCAGCGAGAACATTTCCTGAGCCTGACTTTGAGGGGATGGTGCTGTCCTGCACTGTGGCCTCCTTGCATGACTGGGTCCTGCTCCAGCTCTGTCACAGACCCCTGGGACTGTAGGGGTTTGAATGGAATATGTGCTCAGGGAGGAGAGCAAAAGCACTGCCCTTTGGAGCACCAGTAGAGGTCTCCATGCTCTAACTAGGCCCAGAACGAGTCCTAGAATAAACCATCGTCATGGGCAAAGAGCACTAAGAATGGCAGGCACCAACTGAGAGATGTCTTATTCCAAATACCTGTAAGCTCCTGAAAAGGGCCCCAAATTGAATTTTTTTCATCCAATTGTTAGATAAGAACCAAGGATATTTAATTTAGAAAACTGAAAAATTGTCGCATTTCCACAACCTATCAAGGATCAAAGTTATACCTGTTAACAGTGTTTAACACCGGTCTCAACTCTTTCCTTTAAAATGTTCATGTTTCCTGGATCAAAGAAGCCTCCAGCTTTATTTGTTTAACCCTGCCTCTCAGGAGTTGGTGGCTAGAAGTGTTTCAGGATACATGCGTGTGGATATGCATGCTGTTCTGAGAGTGAGCCTTGGCCTGGGGCACTCAATTCCAGTCCCTCTCTCATCAATTCAGTGGAAACCTGAGTTAAAGGAGCACTCAACCAAGGATGTTCCCTGAAGAGAGAAGAAAAGAAACTGTGCAGAAGTGGCACACACAACTGGGATTGCTCGGGAATGGGGTTCACCAAGTCCTGCTGCAGAACCCCTCTATAAGTCTGCACTGCCCCCAGGTGGTCACATAGGAGGAGCTCTGGTGTAGGGATAAGACTTCAAGAGATGTCCTCTTCCAGAGAGCTCTTTGAAGACCCAGTAGTAGGCAAACAAGGGGAGAAACCAAGTCCCATCACTACCAAGTTGGACACTGAACTACTTCATTAATGTCTTTTAACAATGTCACTATGACTTTGCTGGCATACATTTAAAATAGTTTCAGAGAAACGGATTCAATTCACTAGCTAAAATGTTTAGGGAATTGAGGCAAGAGAATGCTAGATACCTGAGGTTTAGCAAAAATAATTTTTCAGTTTTACCACTGAAGAAAATTTTAAGTTAAGACTTTTTCTGACACTCATTCAATTTTTAGAGTCTTTATTTATGCTATGGACTAAGAATCTAAACTAGAGGTGCAGATTTGGGTGTTATTAGTATATAAACAGTAATTAAAACCAGGGAGCAGATGAAATCATCCAGGGAGAATGGAAGTAAAACAAGGATAGAGACCCAGGAACTAAAGCCTGGAATGGGTTAGGAAAGCACTAATGATGTCCTCTTGAATATTTTTCTGGGGCTTTGTAGTTTATCAACTGCTTTCATATCCATCTTAATTCTCATCTGT